>CM029454.1:7687374-7692374 GCA_017140165.1 Eucalyptus shirleyi | reverse complement strand
GGTGTAATTCATCCCATTGAATTTACAGGCGAAAAATTTATCATCTCTATGGGATTAAATCCCGAGTTATTGCCAAATAAAAAAAAATGAGATTATGGAAGTAAATATTCTCGCATTTATTGCTACTGCACTCTTCATTCTAGTTCCTACTGCTTTTTTACTTATAATATACGTAAAAACAGTCAGTCAAAGTGATTAATTTGAATCAAACTTAACTTCTTTTCTTAGTCAATGATTGAAGAAATAGAAGAAATCAAAAGGATTTTCATCTCGCGTCTTAAATGAAATGAGCGGACTCGAATTAGCAGTATAGTATTCTATGAGATCCGATAGTATGGTAGAAAGATTCATGTATTTCTTTCTACCATACGAGCTATTATTCTTATTGTAATTTATTGGAATGTAACAAGTTGTACTGTATAAAATAAAAAAAAATAGAATCTTAATATAGATTAATCTACAATATGTATCTTTTTGATATATGTATTGATATATGTAATGTACATAGCATCCCAATTCTATTTAATTTGTCTTGATTCCAATCAATCGAAAACAATCGAAAGGCAATTCTTAATAGTACGCTTCGAATTCCTAGATTTCGAATTATTTTCAATACGAATCCCTGTATCGATCGAAAGAATCAAATCCATGGGCGACGGGGGGGTATGGAATATAGTATATTAAAAAAGGAAAATCGATTAATTTTCTTTTAGCATTCCGAAGAAGTAATTGATTGAGCAGTTAACAGATGATCCAAGAAGTTCTCTAGAAATTTCTTCGGATTTCGAAAAGGAATAAAATAAGAAAACCCACCATTTTATTTAAACTCTTGAACCATGATATGAAATGAGTCAATAAAGCCTAAGTATAGCATAAATAAGATTTCTAAAATAAAAAACAAGTGGTAAAGTAAGTGCGCAATATGTGACTTGCCAAGGTAAGATCTTATTATGCGTAGTTCCTCCTTGGACAACCACTATGTATATGTTGTTTCCCATAGAAGGTACGTATCCACTTAATATAATAACCGAACGTTTTTCTCTTAATAAAAAGGGCTTAATAAAAAGGGAAAGAAAAACAAATAAAAATCAAATAAAAAGGAAAAAGGCTTTGCAAAACGATCTAGAAAACAATCGATACAGTTTGATTCCTCGCCTCAATTAGTAGTACCTTTAGAGTCCACTTCTTCCCCATACTACGAGTGAAAGAGAAAATGTAAAGACTACCATTAAAGCAGCCCAAGCAAGACTTACTATATCCATGTAAATTATGTCCCCTATCTCTATGAAGGAATTATTCCATTATATTATTGTTCACTAATAATAGTGGAATCACTGGCGTAGAGTCAAAAAGGGATTCTGACCCAACACCATTGATCAAAGGCTCTAATAAATCTGCTTATAACAAATTCTTCAAATTCTTATAGAATATTATTTTTCTAGTAGAATCGGAAAACGTTAAGCACAAGCAAAATACGCAGTGACCCATTTAGAAGTATCAGGGGAATCTTCCTAAGATGTAGGAATAATAAGACCTATTCTATCTTTTCTTGTCTTTATCTTTAGACAAGGTATAAAAATATGAAAAATAGAATGTCAAGATAGATCGTTATCTATCACATCCTTTTATTTCCCATTTGATCTAATTCTTACTGTCTAAGTATTGTCTCTGTGAAACAATCGGAGGACTACCTATTCCATTTTTGACTAGGGTTTGTTGAAAAGAAAGAATCTTTTTTTTTCATTTCCATTTTCGAAAGCCAATTTTCCGTCGAATTGTTATTGGATAGCGAGGACTTAGAGACTCTCCTGAGTCTCTATAGAAAGTATCTTCAGCCCTTTCCACAACCACTAATTCGATTTTCCGTGGGGCTATCCAATCGAATTCAGGACCCGGTAATTAAACACTACATTAGTAGTGGAAGGGAATCAATAAATCTTTATATGAGAGCCCTTCCACCATTCATCTGTCCTTGAATCCTAGAGGCAAGGATTTAGAGCACTTTAGCTTTCGAGAGCCAAACTTCCAGATGTTTCGAACCAAGCAAGCAAGTCTCAAGAGTCCTTTTACTTTGTTTGCTTCTGCTGGGGAAAAATTCAGCGAGTTATATCAGCAAAACGAAATAAGAGATTTCGAGTTTTTCTTGATCAGGCGACACCCGGATTTGAACTGGGGAAAAAGGATTTGCAGTCCCCCGCCTTACCGCTCGGCCATGCCGCCAAAATGTATGATACCCTACAAAATAGATGAAAAAAGTCTCCCTTTGTTTGCGTCGAGTGGGGATTCCGAAACTTCTTTTTTTATTGGACTTGCATCTTGAATCCCGTTTTCTTAAATTTAACCCCTGCCCGAAAAGAAAAAAAATCCTTCGTTTTTTGGATTGGATCCATCCCTTCGGTTGTATGTATAGTATCTCAAAAACGAAATATCTAAAAATTTTCCCTCTCTTTTTTATATTGATATTGAAAAATTGAAAAACCAAATGTGGTTTTTCAGTCCCAAAAGCCAAAATTTAGGACAAATTGGAACCATTAACTATTAAATGGGACTGTAAATTCATGAACGATTCTTGGATTTGAATCCAAAATTGTCTTTTCTTAATCCTAATTCTAATTATATAAGAAAATCCAAATTGATACATAACTAATCAGTATTGATTCTTTTCCATAAAAAAAAATCCTTTCCAATTTCCATTATAACAGCAAATAGAAGTATATGTAAACCCCAGAACATAAATTGTTATACAAATATCTAATTGGATATCATATCTATATATGATGACTCTAGAGAATTATTAGTAAATTGTAGTGCTTCAATTTTTCATTCAATAGATGGAATAGAAAATGGAAATTTTGATATAGCATAGCACGCGCTGTCCCGAATAGAACTTAAATAAAGGAGGAAACATAGATAGCTATCTACACATGGTTAATAAATACAAACTTTATTACTATGTTACGCCCTTCAATCGTATTCTACTAAAAAAGAAAAAAAGGTAAAATAAAAGTATCTCTCTTTTATGCGAATCATTTGTTGAACAATAGAATCCGTGAAAAAGTTAAGTGCTAAAAAAATATCAACTCTATATTTTTGATGATTATAATGTCTTTATATCATCGAACAGATGAAATCCGAATCCATTTCTTTTTCTGGTACCCAATCGGATTAGAGTATGTAATATCATAATAATGGTAGAAATGGAATCACTTTTTTTTGATATTCTATCCAAAACTCCATAAGCCTAAGTGGCATTTATTAATTCCTTTCGATTTTCTATCTGTTCCAAATTCCAATTTGAATATAAAATTGTCTTTATTCCTCCGTTCATATGCATTTCATACATTCCATATACGGGGTGAGTCAAATTTCATGCGATTCAGTAAACAAAATAGAAATTCCATCATTGCTAAATCAATCCATATGATTTGATGAAGAATGGTTCAATAATGGAATTTTTTGAGAAAAGGGAAATTCAAAATGCTCGGGGATGGAAATGAGGGAATGTCTACAATACCTGGGTTTAATCAGATACAATTTGAAGGATTTTGTAGATTCATTGATCAGGGCTTAACAGAAGAACTTTATAAGTTTCCAAAAATTGAAGATACAGATCAAGAAATTGAATTTCAATTATTTGTGGAAACATATCAATTGGTAGAACCTTTGATAAAAGAAAGAGATGCTGTATATGAATCACTCACATATTCTTCTGAATTATATGTATCCGCGGGATTAATTTGGAAAACCAGTAGGGATATGCAAGAACAAACTCTTTTTATTGGAAACATTCCTTTAATGAATTCCCTGGGAACTTCTATAGTAAATGGAATATACAGAATTGTGATCAATCAAATATTGCAAAGTCCGGTATCTATTACCGGTCAGAATTGGACCATAACGGAATTTCGGTCTATACCGGGACCATAATATCAGATTGGGGAGGAAGATTAGAATTAGAGATTGATCGAAAAGCAAGGATATGGGCTCGTGTGAGTAGGAAACAGAAAATATCTATTCTAGTTCTATCATCAGCTATGGGTTCGAATCTAAGAGAAATTCTAGAGAATGTTTGCTATCCTGAGATTTTCTTGTCTTTCCTGAATGAGAAAGAGAAAAAAAAATTGGGTCAAAAGAAAATGCCATTTTGGAGTTTTATCAACAATTTGCTTGTGTAGGCGGAGATCCGGTATTTTCTGAATCCTTATGTAAGGAATTACAAAAAAAATTCTTTCAACAAAGATGTGAATTAGGAAGGATTGGTCGACGAAATATGAATCGGAGACTAAATCTTGATATACCTCAGAACAATACATTTTTGTTACCGCGAGATATATTGGCAGCTGCGGATCATTTGATTGGAATGAAATTCGGAATGGGTACACTTGACGATATGAATCATTTGAAAAATAAGCGTATTCGTTCTGTAGCGGATCTCTTACAAGATCAATTCGGATTGGCTCTGGTTCGTTTAGAAAATGTGGTTAAAGGAACTATATGTGGAGCAATTAGGCATAAATTGATACCGACTCCTCAGAATTTGGTAACTTCAACTCCATTAACAACCACTTATGAATCTTTTTTTTCGGATTACACCCATTATCTCAAGTTTTGGATCGAACGAATCCATTGACACAAATTGTTCATGGGAGAAAATTGAGTTATTTGGGCCCTGGAGGATTAACAGGGCGAACTGCTAGTTTTCGAATACGAGATATCCACCCTAGTCACTATGGACGCATTTGCCCAATCGACACGTCTGAAGGAATCAATGTTGGACTTATTGGATCTTTAGCAATTCATGCGAGAATTGGTCAGGGGGGGTCTCTAGAAAGCCCATTTTATGAAATCTCCGAGAGATCAAAATCAAAAAAAGTACGGATGCTTTATTTATCACCAAGTAGAGATGAATACTATATGATAGCGGCGGGAAATTCTTTAGCGCTGAATCAGCGTATTCAAGAAGAACAGGTTGTTCCAGCTCGATACCGTCAAGAATTCCT
>CM029454.1:7679874-7682374 GCA_017140165.1 Eucalyptus shirleyi | reverse complement strand
GTGAATATTTGCGACAAGAAATGAATCCTAATTTTAGGATGACAGACCCCTTTAATCCAGTCCATATAATGTCTTTTTCGGGAGCCAGAGGAAATGCATCTCAAGTACACCAATTAGTAGGTATGAGAGGATTAATGTCAGATCCTCAAGGACAAATGATTGATTTACCCATTCAAAGCAATTTACGCGAAGGACTATCTTTAACAGAATATATCATTTCTTGCTACGGAGCCCGCAAAGGAGTTGTGGATACTGCTGTACGAACATCAGATGCTGGATATCTTACGCGCAGACTTGTTGAAGTAGTACAACACATTGTTGTACGCAGAACAGATTGTGGAACCATCCGAGGGGTTTCTGTGAGTCCTCGAAATGGGATGATGCCGGAAAGAATTTTTATTCAAACATTAATTGGTCGTGTATTAGCAGACGATATCTATATGGGCCCACGATGCATTGCCATTCGAAATCAAGATATTGGAATTGGACTTGTCAATCGATTCATAACCTTTCGAACACAACCAATATCTATTCGAACCCCCTTTACTTGTAGGAGTACATCTTGGATCTGTCGATTATGTTATGGTAGGAGTCCTACTCATGGCGACCTGGTCGAATTGGGAGAAGCTGTAGGTATTATTGCGGGTCAATCTATTGGAGAACCAGGGACTCAACTAACATTAAGAACTTTTCATACCGGCGGAGTATTCACAGGTGGTACTGCCGAACATGTACGAGCCCCTCTAATGGAAAAATCAAATTCAATGACGATTTGGTTCATCCCACACGTACGCGTCATGGGCATCCTGCCTTTCTATGTTCTATAGACTTGTATGTAACTATTGAGAGTGAAGATATTCTACATAACGTGACTATTCCACCAAAAAGTTTTCTTTTGGTTCAAAATAATCAATATGTAGAATCAGAACAAGTGATTGCTGAAATTCGCGCGGGAACATACACTTTCAATTTGAAAGAGAGGGTTCGAAAACATATTTATTCTGAATCAGAGGGAGAAATGCACTGGAGCACCGATGTGTACCATGCACCTGAATTTACATATAGTAATGTCCATCTTTTACCAAAAACAAGCCATTTATGGATATTATCAGGGGGTTCGTGCAGATCCAGTAGAGTCCCTTTTTCACTCTACAAGGATCAAGACCAAATGAATCTTCGTTCGACAGAAAGAGAACGAAGATATATTTCGAGTCTCTCCGTGAATAATGATCAAATGAGATACGAATTATGTAGTTCTGATTTTTCTGGTAAAATAAAAGAAGATAGGATTCCTGATTATTCAGAACTTAATCGAATCATATCTATTGTTCATTGTAATCTCAAATATCCTACTACTTTCCACGAGAATTCTGATTTATTGGCAAAAAGGCGAAGAAATCGATTTCTTATTCCACTACAATCGATTCAAGAACGAAAGAAAGAACTAATGCCCCATTCAGGTATCTCGATTGAACTACCGATAAATGGAAATTTACGTAGAAATAGTATTCTTGCTTATTTCGATGATCCTCGATATAGAAGAAAGAGTTCGGGAATTATTAAATATGGGACTCTAGGGGTTCATTCAGTCGTTAAAAAAGAGGATTTGATTGAGTATCGAGGAATCAAAGAATTTAAGCAAAAATGCCAAATGAAACTAGATCCATTTTTTTTTCATTCCCGAAGAAGTGCATATTTTTCCTGAATCTTCTTCGATAATGGTACGGAACAATAGTCTGATTGGAGTAGATACACGAATCGCTTTAAATACAAGAAGCCGAGTGGGCGGATTAGTCCGAGTGGAGAGAAAAAAAAAAAGGATTGAACTGAAAATCTTTTCTGGAGATATCCATTTTCCTGGAGAGACAGATAAGATATCCCGACACAGTGGCATCTTGATACCCCCAGGAACAGGAAAAACAAATTCTAAGGAATCCAAAAAATGGAAAAATTGGATCTATGTCCAACGGATCACACCTACTAAGAAAAAGTATTTTGTTTTAGTTCGACCCGTAGTGACATATGAAGTATTGGACGGTATAAATTTAGCAACACTCTTCCCCCCGGATCTGTTACAAGAAAGGGATAATATGCAACTTCGAGTTGTCAATTATATTGTTTACAGAAATGGCAAACCAATTCGGGGAATTTCTGATACAAGTATTCAATTAGTTCGGACTTGTTTAATTTTGAATTGGGACCAAGACAAAAAAAAGTTCTTCTATCGAAGAGGCTCATACTTCCTTTGTTGAAGTAAGTACAAATGGTCTGATTCGAGATTTCCTAAGAATTGACTTAGTGAAATTCCCTATTTCGTATCTCAGAAAAAGGAATGATCCCTCAGGCTCAGGATTGATCTCAGATTCAGATAATGTGTCAGATCACACCAATAGCAATCCCTTTTATTCCAAGACAAAAATTCAACAATTACTTAGCCAAAATCAAGGAACTATTCGCACGTTGTTAAATAAAAATAAGGAATGTCCATCTTTGATAATTT
>CM029454.1:7664874-7669874 GCA_017140165.1 Eucalyptus shirleyi | reverse complement strand
AAAAATGGCCCGGCTAGGTACTGACCAGGCCAGGCCGTGAAAAGAAAAAAAGCTCTTTCGGAAGAAGAGGTATTCTTGCTTTTTTCTTTTTTTTTTTTATTCGAAATATCTCTTTAGAACCTTTTCTTTATCTAAATGGGATTGCTTATAAAAGTAGTATATATTAAAGTTGTATATATTAATAGAGTAAAAAAAAATAAAGAGAGATAAAGAAAAGAAAGGCTTTTTTTCAAGCCTTACTTTTTGTGTAATGTAAGATAGTAATTATCCTTTTTCAATTGGGAGAGATGGCTGAGTGGACTAAAGCGTCGGATTGCTAATCCGTTGTACGAGTTTTTCGTACCGAGGGTTCGAATCCCTCTCTTTCCGTTTCCGTTGATGACTTGTTATTTTATTTATTTTTTTTCAAAACCTTTCCTTTGTTTTTGTTTTTTTTTTTTATTTCATATAATAAATAAGGATGTAAAATAGATAAAATCCTAAGTAAGAACATTGAAAAATTAAGCAAGTAAAAAGAAAGGCTTTTTATTCTTCACGTCCAGGATTACGTCCTGGATCATTAGATAGGAATCCAAAGATGAAGAGAGAAACAAAAAATATCACTACTGTATAAACAAAGAGTTTGAGAGTAAGCATTACACAATCTCCAAGATCTTTTTTTTCAAAAAAAAAGAGAATAGATTCTCCATTTTTATACCCCATATCCTATTTTGACACCAATAAACAAAATGGTTTCTCGAAATCAAAAAATCAAAAAGAATTTTCAGAAATTCATTTGGAATAAGAGTCGAGTCTTTCATAAAAAAAAATCTTTCCTATTTTGAAATGACTCTAAAAGGGTTTTTCAATAAATGAAAAAGAATCCGAATGAGGAAAGAGGGGAGTCAGATTTTTTGCAGCTATCTAAGAATTGTTTGAATCGAGGGTTCATGTTCATGCTGTAAGACTTATCCGATCTTATCCATTGTTCCAATTTTTTTTTTTTTGAATAAATCATGTCTAGGACAGTATTAAAGATCTCATCGAAAACTTACAGCAGCTTGCCAAACAAAGGCTAAGAGAAAAAAGAGAAGGGGTATTACTGGCATAAAATCTACGATTGGATTCAAAAAAGCGTAGGCCTCAGGCAATTTGGCTAAGAAAACTACTTGAATAAAGGGTGGAATGAAGACAGATACAGATCAAACTAAAGATATTAAGCATAACAAACATTTTTTTTTTCTTGGACTTGGAGATAATTGTATTTTGATTGAGTTATTGTTATTGATAATTGATATCCCTTAAAAATGAAAAAAAAAAAAAGGTAAGGGATACCAAAAAATCCTTCTTTGAACTCACCCAATCAAAAATCCTTCAATTCTCAAAAAAGAATAGAAGAAATCATACTTTTATACAATATCTTAATTGAATTATATGTAATGATCAATAAATTCAGCTTCATTGTATATCTACACGTGTCAAAACCCTAGGAACAATAGAGTCCATAGATATTTATTTTAGATTGGAATTGACGAACAACCAAAAACAATACTACTCTTTAGTAGTATTGAATAGAAATTGAAATGGGGCGTGGCCAAGTGGTAAGGCAACGGGTTTTGGTCCCGCTATTCGGAGGTTCGAATCCTTCCGTCCCAGGGAATACCTATTCTCTATATAGATAGAAACATAGATAGAAATATCTATTATCACAATAAAGAAAGGTTTTCTTTTTGAACTACCTTCTGTTTTTTGAACTACCTTCTCTACTCTTTAAGAGTTAAATATTGGATATTATGTGATTCTTGTTTCTGATTTTTAATGATTCTATTCTTCTTTAAATCCTATTTTTTCACAAATTAAATTCAACTAAGATACATATAGATGAAACTGAATCGAGTTGTGATCTAGGAATCTAGATTCGAAGAATTGGAAATAAAGAAAAAAAAAAAGGGGGTTGCAAAAGAGGTTGAATGCGCTTTTCATCGTATGTCCATCCCCTTATACTTTGAATATTGAATATTCATATTGAAGTTTAAGTTAGTTACTTCGAAAAGCCTTACGTCCCATATAATAAGAATTAATTAACAATGTAAGATAGCAATTTAACTAGCTGTGCTTGTACAAATTGGAAAATTGGATTAAGAAATAATCAAGTTACATACATATAACGTATCTATTTTCTTTGAACCTCATTTTTAGGTATTTCATTTCGTATTTGATTTGGTTCGCATATATAATTGTAAATATATGTAATAATATATACAGGGGGTAATTCATACATCCTATATTCTATTCCCCTTGCTTTAAATAAAAATTATTGAACGAACCCCCACCAGTCAAAGAAACTACGCGTAAAATGAGGAAATGCTTAATGTATTATTGTCGTTCTATTTCAGTGATAACGTTTTTTGGTTTTTTGAAAAAGATTTTGGATCCGTTAATTTGAAATATTCTATATTGAATATTCATAATTCATTCCAATGACAATTGTTCAGTCTATCTGATAGAGGGAATTCTTTTTTTTATGATTTTCTTTTTCAGTATGAAATGAAAGAAAAAGAGCCTAAATCTTCCTTTACATCAACTTTTTTTTATTCACTCCACGAAAAAAAGAAATTTATTTCTTTTTCTATCTATCTATATTTTTTTAATCACTGAGGTTTAATTCAAAGATGAATTATTTATGATGATAAATGCAATCTTTAGGAAAACTTTATTCAAATAGTGATATCCAGGTAGGTTTTTTTTCAATTCAATAACTATTTGAATTGAATGATTTCTTATGAGTATTTGATATTCGAAGAAGTCTAAGATTGTTGAATATATCCTCTCAAGTTACTTGAAGATGCAATGTAGATTCAATACAAAGAACTTTTTTCTTCCTAATATTTAGAAATTAATAAATAAAATAAAAATATTGCATTCATCCAATAAAAAGAAAATCGAGGATTAAATTGAATTCTTTCTAAGACTTCTTTAGAAACCAATGGAACGACCGAACAAATGACTATTCATGATTCCCTAATTGAATCAATTACATATCAGTTCCAAACTAGAGGAATGTTATGGTAAAACTTCGTTTGAAACGATGTGGTAGAAAGCAACGTGCGACTTGAAGGACATGATCAGTTGTGGATTCTTACACCCACCCTTTTTATTATATAGGAATGAAGGTGCTCTTGGCTCGACATCCTTTGTTCTGTTCCACTCGAAACCTCATTTTTTCTTGGGTTGTAGTGTAAACAGTATGTGATGTAGCTCGAGTAGAAAGTATTGATTCATTTCTCAGGGCAAGGATCTAGGGTTAGTGCCAATTAATAAGTTGGAACAACTTCGTAAGTGTAGTCTATTTTCGATTTCTAAATCGAAAGGATCCAATTCGAGCAAGTTTCAAATCCAAAAAGGAAAATTTGTTGGAATTAGTGAAACTCTTTTGATCAAAAGTGTATCTTGCGGGAATCAACCGTTTATGATTCTTTGATAGAAATAAATCAGAAAAAGGGCCGTGTTGCTGCCATTTTGAAACGATTAAAAATCACCGAAGTAATGTCTAAACCCAATGATTCAAGGCAAAGATAAAATATTTTGGAACAAGGAAATATCTTTTTTTTAATTGTCTCGACAACTAGATCAAGAACAAGGAGTCCAAATATATTCTAAACGAGACAAAGAAAAAGGGGTTAGAGACCACTCAAAAAATCAAATACATAAGGGTTTTCTTTTGAGCTATTTCATATTTCCGAGTTACTCAACTTGAGTTTTGAGAATACAAATTATTTTTTTTTTTTTGATAAAGAAAAAGAAGAATAAAAAAGTATTAAATAATCTTAGTCTAATTGATTTGATTTAATGCTTTTATAGATCTATTTGACATTCGAATTGTATACATAGACATATCTTCTAATTTCTCGAGCCGTACGAAGAGAAAGCTTCGTATACGTTTCTAGGGGGGGTTCTAGTTTATCTACGTCTATCCCAATGAGCCGTTTATCGAATCGTTGCAATTGATGTCCGATCCCGAAGAGAAGGAAGAGATCTTCGGAAAGTGGGTTTTTATGATCCGATAAATAATCAAACGTATTTAAATATTCCTGCTATTCTATTTTTTCTTGAAAAAGGTGCTCAACCTACAGGAACTGTTTATGATATTTTAAAGAAAGCGGGGGTTTCTTTTTAGAGAATTTCGTCTTAATTTAAAGGAAAGTCAATTAATGAAATACAAAAGAAGAGGGTGTGGGTGATTCGTATATAGCTTTGTATAAGTATAAGTTTTTTTCTACTATACTTTCCCCACTCCCCTCCTCTTCTTTTGCTCTATTTATACTTTTTTTTTATTGTATTCTTTTCTAATTATTCATATTGACAACAGTGTATTGAACAAATATAATTCGATCGTGTAGAAATGGATTTATTTATCTTCCTTATATTTTTCTTTCTTAGATTTCGTTTTTTTACTTTACTTCATTCAACAAAAAATATCTATCTATATATGGGTTCGTTCGATTGGTTGTGATACAAACAAGAAGTCTTTTTTGGTTAAAAAAAAAAATGGATAACATAAGCGAGAAGAGGCAGTCTATCCAAATTGACTTTTTTTTATCTGAAAATTGGATTATTCTTATTGGATCTGTTTATTTTTTTTTTGATTCATAATTTCAGAATCAATTGGAATTTTATTGCTAGTTTGCTGTTTTGATTGCATCGTGCAATTGAATTTCTTTATTTTATTCCGATTGTATCTACATATCCTAATTTTTTTCGGGTTGCTAACTCAACGGTAGAGTACTCGGCTTTTAAGTGCGGCTAGCATCTTTTACACATTTATATGAAGTAACGGATTCGTTCATACCTTCGGTAGAGTTTGTAAGACCACGACTGATCCTGAAAGGAATGACTGGAAAAAACAGCATGTCGTATCAATAGAGAATTCTGAAAATATTTCATTCTTACTGGATCCTGGATCAGTTCAAAACCTTGTTTGAATTCTTAGTGAGAAAAAATGAAATGAATTCAGAGTTGGG
>CM029454.1:7522374-7647374 GCA_017140165.1 Eucalyptus shirleyi | reverse complement strand
AATTATAAACAATGAATGCGCATTTGGAGTGAATAACTATTCTTGTTATCAGCAGGTGTGTGATGTCATATGCCAGTAGATGATATGGAAATGCAAATCAAACATTTATGGATAAGTTCACATAGAATAACTGGCATAAGCTTCGGCAAATTATTTTGGAAGAATAACATAGTTTATACAATTATCATTTTCTTTATATGTTATTTATCAGCAGATAGTGTTATATAGACCGCTTTGCAGTAGATAATACGTAATTAATGGAGTAAAGGAACAATTGACCACATATATAATCTAGTTTCTGGGAGGAATTTAACTTGATTTATTTTCAGCTTTTAATCTTTATTAATGTGGCAACCATTTGGAATAGATAACAAAAACTACTTTGGTTACATCCCTAGCTGTTTCATCTAGCAAGCTAGCAATAAGGAAGTACCTCAATTTCTTTCTCTTGCATTAGTCTTCATTAGTGATAATTAAGTTAAAAAATCAATGTACATCTCACTGAAGTTTGAAGTAGACTCATTAGTATTTTGCAGATAAAAAGATTATATTTTTATGCTATTTCGGTGCAGATAATCCTACAATTGGCTTTGGAATTTTAAGTAGTTTTCATACTGTTGCTAGCTAGTTGTATCTACTTAGCAAGATGTTAAGATGAGCTCTCTCTCTCTCTCTCTCTCTCTCTCTCTCTCTCTCTCACATGCGTGCGCGCACGCACGCACACTAAAACACAATAAGTAAGGTACACGCCTCCTGAAGAGTTGACCGCTGCATGAAGACGGTAAAGAGCAAATGCTTTTTCCCTTGAAAGAAAAATGGGGCACGTCATTTTCCGCCTTCACCAAATTACATCAGATAGTTTCTGCAAAGCTCTTATATGGAATCAGTTTTTGAAAACGAAAGAATTCATTCTATTCAAATTGAAGAATTGAGGAAAGAAGAACTCCAAGAAATTCTGATTGTCACATTACAAAAGTCAACCTTTCCGCAATGTTTTCTCATGAGGCTAAGCCATTCTCACCCGCACAGGCGGGTAACATTTTTGAACAAGATGGGGAAACAAATGAGAAGAGTAGCTTTCCCTCAGCAAAAGTCTCATTATCTTGTAACATAGCGTTCACAAATTAACCTTGCGAACAGTTTGCATCACTTAGATATGGGTTTAGACTTACCTTATACATACATGTTCCCCCATTCAAAATATAATCGAATAGTTAGTACATTTTTTTCTCTCACATAAAACAAAGCATTTACATTACATGTATGGTGTTCGGACCAAAGCATTTCCATTTCATGTTTTGTGTTTGGACCAGCATATTGTCTTTCAAGCCATGTCGCAAAATAAATCAACTATTTTCAGCACCTTTATACTGCACATGCTCCTTTCATCATCAGAGGAACTTATTAACCTGCTGCTGAATTAGTATAGATGCAAATGATAGAGTTATCAACATCATTGTTGAATAAGGCAGTGAAATCGAACGATGAAAACAAAGAGAACCATAATTGAACCACTATCACAATGTTTGAGTGATAAAAGCTTCCACATATCCCCAACCATCATCGACATCAGGACCCACCCAAAAACCAGCTATCACCCTATCAGTACAAGAATCAACACCAAAGCAACAGCAAATGGCGTCACCAAGATTTCTTGATGGTATAGCTGAATGATCTCTATGCCAGTGATTAACAGAAGGCACGCCTCTTGATGAGCTGCGAGACATTAGAAGCTCTGGCACTGCAAGGTTATTCACAGCATTATCAGGTAACCACATAAGAGGAAATCTTGTAACACAGTAAAGGGACTATCTTGTCAATTTAGCACCAAAGTCTATCATGCTAAAATCCATCTACCATATTCAGGATAAAAATAAGGATCATAGGGTACACACCAAGCATATTTGTCTATCAATTAATCATCAAATGACCTTTCAATGATGTCCATCCAATTGAACCATCACTTTTTCTCATTAGCAAATGCAACTTCTAATAACTCTAGTGTTAGGCTGAGAAGATCCTTCCGATGCAGAAGCTCTGAGTTTGAAACTTCAATAATGGGGTTGATCACCTTGGTGCCATCCATGACACCAGCTAGATGGTGGTCTGGCTGGTAACTGCTCAGGTACAGGTAATTGACGTATAACCGAGGGAACTAACCATGTATTCTAGGTAGCCCCATATTTTCAATAGGGAACTTCATGGGTGAAGTTTGAGACACAGAGAGAACTTGTAAGAACTAATCCAGTTTTGGTGAATAACATATTGCTGGTGCTGTCCAGCCCCGTTGACACCTCATGAAACAAGAGCTGTAGACTCTGTGCCCTCAGTAACATTGACTGCACTTCTGAAAACCTAGTTGATCCATAAGAGGGTGTTCTATTATTGGTCATCTGATGTCAGTCTCAACCCAACTTAGCATGATCAAATCAAACTGCAAGGGTCATTCATACCTAGATTCACTAAAGCACAGACCAATCTGCGACACTGAAAATCTCTGTATGCTTTTGTTATAGAGCCAACGATTCGAAATCTTGTTAAGGAGTAATACCAATACAACTACAGCACATAAGAATTGCAAAGATAAACCTTTCGAAAAGTAGCATGACTTGAAAGTCTCCCTGTAGTTGATGTGCTGCACATCTCCTATAGAAAATTATCAAACAAAAAATTATCAGAAGAGCTCCCTCAAATTTTGCAACTAAATAAGAATGTAACCAGCTAAGCAACATTCAATCCTCAGGCAGAAAACCATGCACAATCCCTTTGAGACAAAAATGTGGTTCACTTTAGCACACGTCAACATATCATGAGAAAGAAGCTCCTTGCAGAAGGGGGAGGTGGATGCCAGTCAAATTCACCAACGACAGAATAAGCAAGAGTGAATGAAGCTTAGCTCGAACAAAATGGCTTTCCGGGCTTTTGGGATGGACAAAAAATATCATTAGCCAAACAGAGAAAAGGCACAAGTGGGTATTGCAACTAATCCCGCGAACGGATCAAAATAAGTGTCATTTGCAACGCTGAATCACTCAGCTGAGTCGCAACACCATTTTCTACGTCTCCAGTCTTAATTGCACAGAAGCTGTTCGATGGAATGGCGCAAAAAGACACTTCCAAAACGCCGAGCTGTTTCAACACGTCCCTTCTCTCTCACAGCATTTCGATCTTCAGCGACCACATCAAAAGCACCATCGACAAGAAACGAAACGAGATCCGAGCTCTAGATCACCACCATCAATGACTAAAAACACCGTACTGCGACGAGCTTATGAGCCCAAAGCAACCATTTTTGAAGCAAAAAAAAGACGCCCTTTTTGAAAGTGAAAGAATACTATCTCGTCAGGGACAGCGAATTGAAAAGCCATCATCACCTGGGTCGAAGCTGTCGGAGCATAGAGAGGCGTCGAAAAGAAGCCAATGGAGACGAAGCTGGCCATCGCTGAGCGTTAATGTCTCCACCGGTCAAAAACTGCAAGCTTTGGTTTATCGGAGATGGTCTGTATTTTTGCAATTTCTTCGGAAGCCTCGGTATTAACTGGAGTGATTTACCGCGTGAATAATTATTATATGTTAGGGTAAAGGACATTTATTATAGGGTGTGCAAATGGGACCGTCCATATCAAGATTGCTCGTATTGGACCAAACTAGCCAATTAGGTCTGATTCTAGAGTGCCGGTTGATTTCTTAATTCCTAAAGAACCAATATTCACAATTTGGTTTTCGATTCTAATGGGAAATCGGACCAACTGACTATCTATGCTTTTTTATTATTATTTGTATTTCTTCTTAAAAATTGGCGGATTTAGTTCATTATTTTCGAGGAAATAGGAGGCTATGATTGGACAATCAGATATCAGATTGAAGCATAGAGTTTGTTTCGAGCTTTGAATTTGTTTCTAGTCATATTTTGACAATAAGATATCCTAGTGATCGATTCCATCGACTGGATTGGGAACCGATGACCCCTAATTTATTATCAATAAGACTATAATTTGTGGTATACCATACCGTATTCATCAAAAGAAAAATGAACCTTGTATTTTCAAGATTTATTTTCTTATTTCAGCGAACAATTTAAAACTAATATTTCATTTGTTTTCACAACATGTAACGTTTTTTGGAAAATATTTTCTATATGCCATTTTAGGAAATGTCAATATTTTAAACTAAAAAATTCTACCATTCAAGAAGAAAATCTTTTCCCCCATGCACACTTTTTCAATATTTTTAATTTTTAAAAATTGATTTTTAATTATTTTTTTAAACTTTCCTTTTCATTTTCTTCTTCTTCCTTAATTGATGCCGTAATCACGCCAAGAACAAATCCGATTGACCACAAAAGCAGTTCCTCAAGCCCACTGGATCATGCAAGGCCCAAACTCGCTGAGGTCATCGAGTGAGCTTAGGCCTTGCCGAAATGGCGAGGCTTTGGCGACCTTAAGGACTGCCTCGCCCAACTTACTGGCTCAAGCTTGTTTGTGATCGACAATTGACCAAGGAAAAAGAAAAAAAGTAACAAATAATTAAAACTCAATTAAAAAGAAAATTAAAAGAAAAAGGGACAACGTATTTGGTGAAAGAAAGTGGGGTAAAAGAAGATATGCAATATGTTTTTCTCTACTTGAAAAGTTGAAAATATTTTTCAATATTTTAGAATTTTTTCCAATGATGGAAATTGTTTTTCCTAATTAATTCATTTTCTGTGAACAAAATGCTTTAGAAAATGTTTTCTCAAAAGTCATTTTCTATGAGACCAACGGAACCTAATGTAGTAAATTTTTTTTCATTTTTAATAAAATATCACCTCAAACTCTTTATCACTAAATTAGAGTCATCACTTGTCATTAGATTTGTCAAACGAGTGGATTAGGTCGAGTTGGGGTTGGGTTGAAAATGTTTTGTCCAAATTGATCCATTTAACTTATTTTTGACCAATTTGTACAATATAAATCCTCGTAACTTCATATTGGACCTAACTCCTATCCAAATCTTGGCCTATATTGTTAAAACACTTTCACATTTAACTCAATTTAAAAGCTCATATTTAAACTTAGTGAGAGCACTGAATGAGCAATGCGAGAGACTGAGTAAAGATGAGAGAGAGTGAAAAGAGGATCATAAAGGTGAGTTAAGTCTAAATAAATTGTGAACTCATTTAACATTTATATTATATCCATTTATGACTCATAGAATTATGTTTAAACTCATTTATAACTCATTTACTAAATATAATTAACTCATAATAATACAGCCCATTGAATATTGGTTAAAAAATGGATCTATGACCCATTTGCAATTACAACTTGCTTTCATTGCAAAAAAATCATGGCTGCAAGAGTCAAAGTCAGGATTCAAAGTAATGACTTGTTCAAAAACCATGTAAGACAACAGGGGAGATGCTTATAGTTCAAATTGGAGACGAAGATGATCACTAAAACATAAAGTGAAGCAAAAAAGGAAAAGGAAAAAGAATAAAAACTTCGTGGAAATTTATTTATGCCCCTGCATGACAAAATACAAGAGCTCTAGAGTATCCTTCTGCTAGATAACTAGGAACTGCCAATGAAAGGAAAACTTCTCTGCTGTAGCTTAAGACATTACATATAGGAAGCAGCTTCATATGGATATGCTATTTGGGATCCCTTTGCCAGTAAGTCCAACCTCACTGCTGGGATACAGCAGAGTGTAAGGCATCTTTACCAGCCCGGCCCTGTTCCTCCATCTCTCATCGCTGTTCATGTCCGTGATCCTCTGCTCGATCTCTTCCAACCTCTTTCCGAATTTCTCGAATGCTTGAAGCGGAGCTTCATCGCTGGTCCACTCGGCCGTATCTCTGCCCGAGGTAAACCTCATCGGGAGAGTGTTTCTGACAGAATCTCCACCAGGGAAATCCCTAACAAGGATAGAATCTGGGGAGTTATCGTTTTCAGAGAGCCCTCTCGCGGTTTGTCAAGAGCTCTTCGTACTCGGGAGTTCCTTCTTCAGGAATTAATCTCCGGCTCATCGCGGGCCGGTTTGGAGGATACCCTCCGAAGGGTATTGCCCGAAATTGATGGCTGCATGGAGAGCCGAAGCGACCCAAATGATTATAGTGCAAGTTTGGATCAGTTCGTCCAGGGACTGCATTTTAGGCCACCAAGGTTTGTCTTTAAGGTCACCGTGACCCACTTCTCTGAGTTCTTTCCACCAGGACTGAAGTTCGGTGTCCTCTTGCACCATCTCATCATTCTTGTAGTAGAAGCTGCAGTAGTCCCGGACCCACGTTTCAATGGCGGACCATATCTCGAGCCCATCAACGGCAAACGGGTAGTCCTCTACAACCAGGCGCAGCCCGTGTCTTGAATTAGCATCCTCTGCCATGCCTCTAATGAAGCAAAAAATTTGGCCCCTCGTCACTTTCAGTAATCAGAATATGCAAAACTCATCAAATGCATCACCAAAATTATCTATCTAATGAGGCTGCTCGATTGCTCGTTGTGTCACATCCCCAATCCTATGGAGACACTCTTTCCAACTTAAACCAGCAGAATCGACTCTAGCTCCAATAAAAATAGTATTTGAAAGAAGTAGATTTACCTCTTGATGAGATCAGCAGGGAGTGCTTGTTCGGGAAAGACCAATCCTTGTAAGCAGCACATGACATTTCCAATGAAAAACTTCAGCGGGAAAACTGTCATCTCGAGCGCTCCACCTGCACTCCGATCAGGATCTGCCTTGCAAACCCATTGATACTCATGGTGTCGCCAAAATGAGGATGCAGAAGTTTATGAATCGGATGAAGAACACTAAGCTGCCGATTGGTGGCAATTATGAATGGCTCGATGATAGCATGAGTCTTCAACCTGCAAGTGAGCATAAATGTTCAATACACGTCCAAAAAGAAGGGGGAAAAATGGCTTTCTAACTTGTCAATCGAGAAGGTATCATGACTTCTACCAGTGGCTGATGAGTTGATGATAGCCTGAGTCATTGACAGAAACATAGGCTTTGGCTAGGTCCCAAAGTGTACCCTCAATACCATCCTTGGCTGGTTTGTAAACCTCGCTTATTTCACCAAATTCATCCCCATCAGGATGGGGCAGGATCAGTTCAATTGCCAATGGCTTCAAAGTTCCGTCTTCTTTCAAGCATAGAAGTGTCCTCGTGGCATAGGTCTTTGTCGAAGTTGTGTTTATTCCCCGAAGGAATGGCATCAGAGTATCGTAATGATCTAAAATGAACAATTTCTTCTCCTTGTAAGCCTGGTGAAGCAGAAAATAGGATTCATGTCTATGACACACCATCATGTTCAGTACAATAAATCAACAGATCAGAGATATTCCAGCGAAGAAGACTTCGTCAAAAAATTGAATAAAGAAGAATTACCTCATCCAGGGTGCGCCCACTCAAGTTTTCCTCTATATATACTCTCATGTCTGGATTATTTTCAGGGTTGAGCTTGCTTTACAAGGAAATTCCTGCAATGAATCAAGAAGGTATGAGGGACAAAATTGAAAAGTTATTTTCAGCTTTACGCTGACATCTACCAAAATCCTGCAGTGATTTATCACACAATCATTTTAACACCAGTAGCTAAGAATAATGATGTTAATGCAAAAAACGTGAAATGCCACATTTTGTTCGGACATTGCAGCATGGCAGCCAATTATGGGGTACTTGACAAAGCAAGGCACAGAAGTGTGGGCAAACCTGGAGACAACAGATGAGAACGGGGTCCGCCAGCCAGCATCTCTCTTGCAAATTCCTCATCTGTACTCCACGCTGATTTATCTTCTGCTTGACCAATGAACAGTACAGTAAGAAAAGCAAAATTTCATGGTGATGAACGAAAACTTGCAGTCCGTTGCTGTCATCATAAGGCTGATAATAAATTTACCCTTAATGACTTGAGGCGTCGGAAATTTGAGGAAACCGTCGCTGTCTGTACGAAGAAGTTCCCTGAGCATCTCCGAAGGGACACCTTCCATGATGCTTTCAATGAACTGGTTCTTCTGCAGCTTGATACCTCCTTCATAAACCTTTAGAATTTCTTGGAAGTTATCAAATTCACGTGGGGTTCTATCAAATTGTCCTTCAGCCGCGGGTATAAGGAAATGGGCAACAGATTTCACAGCAAAAGCCAGCAAGTCCGAAAACTTTATGTGGCTGAATCGGCTCATCCCTGGGGACATAGATGCTCAAGCTCTGCAGGATTGGTAACCTGCTTTCAACATCTGGATCTGGATGACAATTCACAAAAACCACAAGGCTGTCAACAACTGCCAAGATTACTAGTAAATTATACTACTCGCAATTCACATGTGCAGGCTCTATCTTCACAGTTCCTTAGTGGATCATCTAGGGTTTCCCAACAATATCAGCTCTGATACTATTTAAGCATTGCGAATTAGATGCATTTATTTGATCAAACACAACAAAAAATATGCAAGTCTGACCTTCCTTAGTTGGTGGTCGGCCTGTTCTTCCCCTGTGGGGATAAGGATGGTCAGTAGACCCTCCAAGAATTGACGACATAGTTTGGACCCTTCTGGGGTTCAGACAAATCATTGTAGTAGGCATAGTCATAGACCCTCTCCCATTCTTTGCGCTCGCCTGTTCCATCTCCTCTCAGGTTCTCCAATTCTTCTTCTCTGTACTTGTTTAGTGGTGCTGGTGTTTCGCTTGGAAGATATGTCTGCAATGATGAAATAACTTCATCAGGAAAGGAAATCATAGCGCCTTTTCAGATCTCTATTTTATATGTTTGTTCAGTATATACTCGCAGTACTATATCTGCAGGCAAATGAGCGAGATAATGAAGTGCACGAGAACATTTAAGGGTTAAAAGTCCAGAAGGTCCACTTTGCCCGACCAAACATGCATTTTTGAGACAACTTTGAGAAGTCATTGCCTTACATTATGCCTTACTCATCATTATCTACTTCCTCTTAGCATGCATACCTTATTGGCAAAAGATCCTGTCCTTTGCATAGCAGTGAGCAGGATAAACCCAGGAGTTACAAACAAAGTGGATCTGACCATGACCGGGGACGTCTTTCAAGAGTGACTGTCTTGAGGAAGAACTCACTGTGATGATTATTTCTTATCAGGAATGCTCCGGAACTCCTATCTCCCCCGGTCTAAATGATGTGTCAAACTGAATGCCAATTCACCCGGTGTTGAACAGGCGCTGGTTTTCACCGATCCTCCAGGTGCACTGGATTTCCAAGTTTGCCTTGCAACTCATTCCTACACAGGAGAAACTTTCCAATGAAATTCAGCAATTGAGGATGCTATTTTTGCGAATGCAGCCCAAGTTGAAGGATGATATGATTCACAGACATTAGATTATCCGAAGCCAGATGGACCAAACTTACTTAGGGCTTTGTTTGTTTCACTGGAAATGATTTTCAACATTCTTTTTGCAGGATATATTAGAGGCAAACGACAATTGTCAACAGCCAAACACAGAGGATCTAATAAAGTGTATATTCTCTCTTTATCCTCATCCTATGTAATTTAAGCATTCCAGGAATATTTTGGCTATTGAGAATTTACTGGAAGATGTCGACTTTCACTACATGCTTGAACTGGGCTCAGTCTGAATTAACACTATAAGTTGATAGCAGGACGCTACAATCCCGAGAAGAATTCCAAAAGCCCTGAAGACAACTTGATTTGTTCAAGGAAATCGAACATAACCCATGTTATCAATCTAAGTGCCCCTGACAACCTGGCCACAAGGCAAGTCAAAAACTGATTAACGCTTTGATTTTCAACTGAGCATCGACATCCATACATTAGGTGGATCCCCAAGACCTTCGAGAGGTTTTTGCCCAGAAGAGAAATGAACCTTGCATATGTTCCAGACTCTAATTTGATGAGTTTGCCATTTATCCAACGACCCTTTTAGAAGCAGTCCTTCAAATAACACTTCCAAGTGCATATGTTCTGCATATTATCAAACACTTAGAAATGAAAGTAACGAGATAACGTTCCCTCATATGAATAGGCCAACTTGAATCCAGATGGATAGGTGGCTGAATCATGGAATTATTTACACTCATGAATTGTGGAATGGAGCATGCACCGTGCGCTGAATCTAATCTACACTCACGTGTCTGCTCGAGATCTTTTTCTTTTGGGGATCATAATTCCAGATCAATCAATCAAAAACATTGCACCAACCAACCGTTGACTCGGATTTTTTGTCATTGACCTGGAATTTTTTTTCATTGACTCGTAGTTGAGACTTCATTCTCACGGTTTACCCAGATCCTATTCGGACTAAAATTCTGTGGGCTTCCAGGGTTCCAAACTGTACCCTCACTAAAACCATCTCTGCAACTGGAAAACCATCTGCTAACCCCCAAATACTAATTAACGAAGAGAAAACCCGGAAAAAAAAAAAAAAACAAGAACCAGTTCTCAGCTGTTCTCTCAAAATTTCTGAACACAAGCCCACTTCACAGGATTTCGCAGAAACTTAGAAGAAGAAAAGGATAACAAGAGAAACCCACCATGATCTGCGTTGACCGCGCTGATGTGAACTGCACGGACACGTCCTTCCCCCAACTCATGACCCGTCACCTGTCCACCAGGCCGCGGCCCACCCTCCACGACCGTCGAGGCGAAGCTCGGGAAGTTCGTAGCCTTCTTCTTCCTCAGCACCACCTGCCCCCTGATCCGCCCGCCCTCGAGCTCCTCCGCCTCGCACCTCATCTTCTTGTTCCCATTCTCGTTGCTCGCCACGCTCTGGTCGTGGTCGCATCGGCCATTCTCTCTCTCTCTCTCTTCTCTCTCTCTCTCAAGATCAAGAACCGAGGAGTGAAGGAGCCAAGAAAAGCAAGAAAAGCAAGAAAAGCCTGTCGATGGCCGGTGCTCTCTCTCTCTCTCTCTCTCTCTCTCTCAAGATCAAGAACGGAGGAGGACGGACCCAAGAAAAAGCAAGAAAGCCTGTCGATGGCTGGTGGTGGGTCTGAGGGAGGGAGCGAGGGGGGAGAAGGTGGCTTTATAGGCGGAGGAATCAAATCAAACTACCAGTAATCCATGGCCATGTGGGTCTCCTCTTACTGCGAAGCTTACCGGGTCTTCTGAGGAAGCTGCTCTGCTATTGCGTAGATATGGAAGAAGACTTGTAGAATTAACTGTTGACTTTTCTGTGCTTTATTTATTTTTTGTCCATCATTGGAGTGGCTGCGAGGCCCCCCCTCGAATTATATATTTTGCAACTCGACGTCACATTTTTATAGTGGGAGGAAAGCGATGGTTGGTACGCAGAAATAATATAAGCACGCTAGATAATTTAAGTATAATTACAACCAAATCTGCCTCAGGTACGATTTGGTCCTGACTTATTATATTCTTTAGTCATGGGTTAATCAATGAATTTGACATTTTTTTTATGGGGGAATAAAGAGCAAATATAGTATCTTGCCTACGTTGCATTGTGCATTACCCATTTCTTTCGAGCTTGCGAGAATGCCGGGAGCAAGGATCGATGCTTATGGGTGAGGTGGACATGGCGTGATGACACGATATCATCACTCATCGAATCGCGAATTTTACTTTTTACAGGGCAAAAAAAGGCAGTGGAGCACAAATTCTGAAGCGGGGGACATCAGAAAGTATCCGACAATTAATTAATGTGGAGAATTCGTTCCGCTGTGTAGGTAAAATATGAAAGCATCATTAATTGACGCAGTCAAAGTACGAGGTGAGAATGGGAGAAGATACTGCATGGGAATGCATCTTTTCCTTTTCACATTGATAAGGGGGATAAAGACATTCTTCATGTTTCCCACTATAGCATTCAAGTCTCTTAAATTTTAAGTCGCTGGACAAGGGTCACGAGCTTCGACTGAATTTATTGACTCAGTCAGAAATTTGAAAAAAAAAGAAAAGAAAAAGGAGGAGGAGGAGGAGGCATATAATTGTTCCTATTTTCTTTTTCTTTTCTTGAAATGTATATGTATATATATATTTGTATGTGGGACTTTGATTTAGCGGTTGTCTCGTTCGACGGGAAGTCAACTTGGATCATGAGTTTTACCAAACTTTTAATGCACCTTCCGCTTGTCAGGAAGTGCTGACGGTAAATGATTGATTTTGCTGTTTAGGGCAATATGTTTATATCCATTTAATAAAGATTAATGTTACAAAAAATCAAATTAATAATACACTTATCATTAAATTTATCATAAATTAATTTTCTAACTATCAAAAAATCCAAATTAATATATATGTAGCAAATTTAATCTCATTTAATTTCATTAAATTTCAATTTAAAATTATTTAGTTTGATGATATATGACAATTGAATTTGAAGTTTTACTTGTCATTTATCATAATCGGGCTTATGATTGTTCATAATAAATTTATCATAAATGCATTCGCTTTGAGTTTTTGTAATTAAAAAATTAATTTGATCTAAACTTATTATAAATGTATTAATTTAAAGTTTTTTATATTAATTTTTTAATCAATTGGTTTTAGCTTATTGCTAACTGGAGGGGATCTTGATGAGATGGTTGATCATTCTTATGGTCTGCTTCGCTTCTCTCATTGGCCAAAACATAGGACATTTAATGTTTTTTTTGGGAAGCTTCGGTGGCTTTTTTTAATGATGGGAAACAAGCATAGAAGGAATTGGACAACTGAGATAATGAAAGACAGCTAGCAAGAGAGCCGTTTTATGAACAGTGGCTCTCCTTTTTCACCCATTTCTTTTTTTTTTCCTTCACCAGGGTTAACACGATGCGCTGCAATCCGAACCCTTGCTTCATAATTTCTTCACTTATGTTAGCTTAAGGTGGAGGATTTGAGATGTCATAAAACTTACTCGGCCTCGTCAAGGCTAATGCTTATGTTACCCACCTAAAGGTTTGCTTTGAAGAATAGAAAAATAAGCCAAATTAGAAGACAAGTATAATGATGGCTGCCTTGATCGTTGATCCTGCAGAATCAAACCATCAGATTGGAGTAGATAATGTCTGGGTGGGTAGCTTATGCGATAGACACGGAACAGAAAATTAAATATAAAATGGTTTACAGTTCACTCCAAGGAAGAAAAAGAATAATCATGTTGACGATTAAACTATTAGGATTAGCAGCACAACTAACAAAAAAAAAAAAAAACAGAGAATAAAAGCGAAAAAAAATTTGAAATGCAATGTTTTATCCTTGGTTTACTTTTAAATTAGGGATATGCCCAATGTGATTCCATTATAATTAGTACCTCATACATATTTTATACATCCATCAATTATAAGAGAAAGATAATATATATATATTCAATAGCTATTCATAGGCTCAATTTTAAATTACTAATAAAATATGAGTTTGAATTATAAAGGCCTCTTAGATCCCACTCCACATATCTAGGAAACACCCAAATCTTATCTTAGGGATGTATGTATAAATGAGTTATATTATATTAATTCCACATCAAAGAATCATTGTGGTATAGAGTAGTTAATATATCTTAGTTGGGCCATAACTCATTGGCTTCAACTTTTGAGTGAAAAATTGGTTCAACTAGATATATTGGTGGCTCATATTTAAGCTCCCTTGAGGATCTTCCAAAAGAAACGATCGGACTTCTGCTAATATAAACCTAACTTTCTAGCTGAATCTCATAACCAGAGTCCCAACACTGTCTATGGGAGTATGAACCACACTTTTCCAAGTCCCTAAACAATCAATTGTGCATGTGAAGGTTGAAACTGGTAGATAATGTCGTCTTCTTTGGCACAAGCAGTTAGCCTGGCAATTGGTAGACTTGAGTACCAGAATTTGACAAACATTTGTCATGCTTCACTTGTTTTGTGGATACTCGTATTTCATACTTAACACTAACTTTCATCCTTGCGGAACAAGAGATAGCTCACAAGAAAAAAGAAAGAACAGGTATGCGTGCGAAAGTTCAGATCGAGACGCCTCGACCTGCCTGACCGGGTTCCTCCACCTCTTGTCCACATTCATCCTCATAATAATCCTTCCTCGACTTCTTCCAGCTTCTTCCCGAACCTCTGAATGCCTCCAGCGGCTCAGCGTCAGCCGTCCACTCGGGAGTGTTCATCTGCCCGAGGTACACCCTCGCCGCAGGGATCTCCATAATTGAAATTCATGGAAGTGTCTAAAGCAGGGCATTCATAGTTTCAGGAAAGCCTTATGGGGATTTTGCTTGAGCTCTTCATATTCAGAAGTATCTTCCCGTGTAAATGGTATTGCTACTTCAAAGTTGGCGGCCGTGTGGAGACCGGACGCGATGCAAATGGTGGTCGTTCATGTATATGTCAGGTCCTTGAGAGTCTGCATTTTAGGCCACCGGGGCTCGCCCTTCTCGTCACTGCGTCCATCCTCCACAAGTTCCTTACACCAGGATTGGAGTTCCTTTGCTTCTGGAAGGAAACTATTCCTAACTTATCAAATGTCAAACTATTTACACGAGCAAGGAAATGGATTCCATATATTAATACACGAGAGACATGTTCAAGAAAACCTGAATCACGAATCAAATGGTTGTATTACGCTTTGGAACGTACTTTAATTTTTCACAAATTTAATGCTCCGATTGTAGGCTTGAGAGTTCCATAATGAATCGTGTGTTAAAGACGGAGTGTTCAGGAAGAAGGAGCGTTGTTCCTCACTGGATATTTAATAAAGAGAATAACGCCGTTTTTCTCTATCTCTTTTTCTTAAAGGTAACACACTATTATATATCTCTCTATATTTCAAATAACGGTAAGAGCAAGCACTTTATCCACAAGTAACTGTGTCACGGGTCATGGGCTGGGCTGGCTGGGCTGGTTGGGCTAGCCCAACATGGGCGGTCCGACCCATAAGAACATAATCCATTACTTCTGGAACCATCTCGTCACTCTCGTAATAGAAGTAGCGGTAGTCCTGATCGCGCGTCCTGATCGCAGACCACATCTTGAGCTCGTCTACCGCCTAGGGGTTGTCCTCAATATGGAGGCCATGCGGGGAATTTGCGTTCTCCACAGTGACTCCCCTGGAGACAAAGAAAAGGTGTATTTTCCACTCTAGAGTCAGCTATCAAATTGATTCAAGCAAAACAAACTGTAGCCATATTGATACACGCCCCAGCCTGAGCCTTGGCTATTCCAAGTACATTTTTGCAGCCTAAGGTCAGCCTTATTTTTCTTACTTTTTGGAGGAATTTTTAATGGAAGTCTTTTATTTTAGAGTATTACTTATTTACCGTGCGATGAGGTCAGCGGGAAGCGCTGACGAGGGAAAGCCCACTCTGTGCAGAAGGCAGAAGACAATTCCATGCAATACTTTGCCGGGTAACAATTGAGTCGAAGATTTCACCGGCATTGATCAGAATCTGCTTAGCCAAGGCGTTTATGTTCATCGTACAGCAAATGAGGATACAAAAGCTTGTAGATTGGGTGAAGCAAGCTTCAGCTTGTCTATTTGTCACGATCACGATGGTTCGATCACAGTGGCTGATGAGTTGATGATGGCCTGGAGTCGTTAACTGCACATGAGCTTTAGCCAGCTACCAGAGGGAACCTTCGGCACCTTGATTAGCCGGTGTGTACACCTTGCATATTGCGCCGAACTCATCTCCTCAGGAGGTTGCAAGCTAAGTTTTATTGCCAGCAGCTTCAGGGTACTGTCATCCTTCAAGAAGAGGAGTGTTTGTAACCCATACATTTTGCTGGTAGTCATATTTATGCGCCTCAGAAGAGGCCAGAGCACGTGTATGTACAGTTTGTTCATCTCAATAGCCTGCATTTGGTCATTGTCATTTTAATAATGAGAGATGACATTATGACGGTACCTGTTCGACAGTCAATCGATTTAATTGCTTTTGAATAAGCTCTTCCCTTATTGAACTGCTCTGGTTGCCATATATTTTAGGGTCTAGCTTGCTTGCTGGTGGATTTCCGCTCTGCTTCGTGTTAATATTAAGTGAAATAGTGTGAGGTGAAACATGAATGATATTTTTGTTCACCTTGAGATGGCGAATCAAGAAAGGGTTGACTTGGCAAGCATTTCTACAGAATTCATCATCTGTCCCCCAGGCAGACTTATCCTGCACAAGATGATTGCTCAAAGTTAGGAAAACTATTAAGTGTTTTGCCCGAGAACTAATCAGATAGAAAGAAGGCTTTATAGAGATATATCCATTACCTTTGATCACTTGAGGCATGGGGTAATCAAGAAGCCCTTCCCCATTGGTCCGGACAATTGCCTTGAGCATCTCCAGGGGAGTGTTCTCCTTCAGACTCTCGAGCAAAGGGCTGTCAGGAAGTTTGATACCGTCTTCGTAGAGCTCGAGCACTTCCTGGAAGGATTTGAACTATTTGGACGTGTCGTTGCATATAAATCAATTGGCAGTTTAGTAATGTGCGATGGACAGCGTTTCTAAAGAAGAAGGGGCGTGTTGACTCCTCCTCATCATCGAGGTTCAAATCCAAAATGGCCATAAATTCGAGCTTGAGATTTAACCTCACAAAAAATTGAAATGCTTACCACCATTATTTATTATGTTTTAATCTTTAAAGCAGTTCCTGTTATGAGAAATTCGTCATTTGATGGGTCGCTTATCGAACCATCTTTTGAACTCATCTTGTGTAATCGACTGATTTTAGGCCACAGATTTTCTATTCACGATCGCTTTTGAGTATGATGGCAACAAAGATACGTGCGGGTGCGTAGCCCACGCATACTTTTTGCAATATATGGAAATCGAAATCGCACGTTTGGATGAAAAAGTTTGGTCATCTTGGACATGGTTACGTTGCTTCTCGGTTGGCTATTGAAAGCAAACCAAACGAAAACCATGGAAAATTCCATTAAGTAATTAACCTAGATTAGTCTGTACAGGGCGGGACCTGGATCTATATTTATTGTTGGTCTTGAATTTCCCACTCGTATTGTAGTGGGACAGGGATGACGGGCTCACCCATTGGACAAGAGTTTGCCGGCAAAGTCTACAAACTTAAATTAAACATTATCTTGGGGTGATCCATAGTTTGCCATCGCTAGTCACCCTTTTATGGTGTGGAGAGTGAACTTGTTATAAACGAGATTAACAAATTAGATGTAGGAAACATGTATAATGTTTTTTTTAATTTAATTTAATATTTACTCTTATTTGTTTCTAATTTCCTAATGACATGATATCTTTCTATCGTGAAAAGATTTGTGACAAATATGGATGGTGACTTTTCATTAAATAGTTTAGGCGCATTTGGTAACATTTCTGCTTTTAAAATTATTTCAAAGAAATCAAATAGAAAAAAGTGTTTCGTTTCCGAGGAAACAATTTTTAATAAAAACGGATTTGCAAACTTGTCTGGGATAAAATGAACAAACACTTCCTCGGTAAATTTGTGTTCTTTTTTTGTTTCTTTTAATTTTTAAAATATTTTTATTTTATTTTTCTTCTTTTTCTTTTTTCTTCAAGTGTCAAGGCGGGCCATGGCCGACGACCGGTTGGATAAGGGCCGGTAGCCTCACCCAGTGATCCGGTGAGCGAGCTCGCTTAGGCCTTGCCCCCCCACGCCGACGAGGCTTGGCCCTCACCTTGGCCGTGAGCCCGTGCTCGTCGAGGCCTGCGACACCCGGGCCGAGGTTGTCCGGGTTCTGACGGCATAGCCCGACGGTCGGTCGCCGTCATGACGATGGCCGACAACCGGCCAAAGAAAAGAAAAAGAAAAGAAGAAAAAAAAAGAGAATAAAAAGAGAGGAAAGAGAATGGGTTTTTTAAAAATTATTCCGTAGATAAGAAACACGCTTTTTCTGCTTTCTTGTTTTGTTCCAAATGTGTTCTTGGGAACAAAAATGTTCTGAACAAAAACGTTAAACAACGCGTTTCGTTTTTTTGTTCCCCTAAATAAAAACAGAAATTTTGTTCATAAACAGAAATAAACATTAGTGATAGGTACTAGTACTAGGTTTGTGCCTATATGGTGATAGGTACTAGTACTAGGTTTTTATCTCTTGTTTCCTACGGCTTAAATCTTTTGAAAAAGAAAAACTGTCTAGCCTCAATATCATTACTTTGAAAGCGATAGTTTAAATCCTAACACTAACACTAACACAGATTTTTTCTTCATGTTGCTTCGATTATTTGCTTATTATTCAAGCCCACATTTGTCTAGGCTTGAGCAATTCGGGTTCCTTACAAGTTTCATCTCGGAACCTACCTCCGATATATATTTTTCATTTTTTGAACTTGGAACCCACCCGTCGGAAACCAAGAACCTATAACTTATCTTATCACAAGTTCTAAGGTCCATTCCAAGTTCCCACAGGTTTTTTTTTTTTAGTTTAAAAAACAGAAATGAACGTAATAATAATAAAAATGCTTGTCATTCATCAAAGATAATACAAAATGAAAAAAACTATCAACAAAGGAAAAACAATTCTTGACAAGGAATTCAACTAGATAAAAGAGAATACTAGCATCGATTCGTTGTCTTTCTTGACCCAAAAAGAAGAATTATGATTTGACGGAACAAAGAATCAATCAATGCATTTAAAGTTTCAGCGGACCCATGCTTTTTGGCTATAAGGATGCAGGACAAAGTCACAGAGCCACAGCCATTTCAATTATTTGCCCCTTTCTTCTACACCGCAACTTAGAATTCAAAAACAATCAAGCAGCAATAGACCGAGCCTTTTAACACCTTGTCTAGCATGACTTGTACAGATTCACAACTATTCTCATCTATGTACATAATTCTCTTCCCCAGAAGTATCATTAGCTCATTTTCGATGATTCATTCGAGCTTCATGATTGCTAATTTGTTGACAAGACGAATTAGACACGGATCTAAAGCTATGTAGCTCTCAAGTCAATTGACTTGCATTTGCCTTAATCATTTTCATGAAGTATGCCATCTAGAGACAGCAGGCATTGGAGAGCAATGAAAACCAAGCTTGACATCATCACATGAATAAGCCGAGTCCCAATAAGGACACATTCCACACAAAAAAATTTAGTTCCAAGCAAGTGACTAACGCTGGAAAAAGAAGCCAACGACAAAGAATTTAGCCATACCCATTGAAATCCAACAAGTGCGCACCAGCAACCTGGCAATCCATACCCTTTACTGTTCAAGAGCTACAAGAAAGGATAACGAGCAATGTTAGGGCAATCAGATAACCAAAACCTTTTAAGACATCATGCAATTTGATGGTAGGAATGTAAGCTCTACCAAGAGCAACAAAGCACCCAATGAAAAGCATCCACTCATTGACAAATTTATGAATTTGAGATCTCGTCCGGCCTACATTGTGCAAACAAGCGCAGATCTGTTAGGAGCTCAATCTGTGAAGAAGTTAGCTCCTTTGATGACAAATAGAGCAATTCAGCATGTAATTGGATATGAGAACTACTTAGTTTCCTTTTCTTTCAGCATGTAATTGGATATGAGAACTACTTAGTTTCCCTTTTCTTTCTCTTTCAATCCTATTGTTTTTTCCTCAAACTCTTAGCAATTTGGCGTGATATGATATTAATGCACATAGTTTCAGGAGTTTACTAACGTCTGGAAGTAGATGTACAGACAACTAATGCAAAACTGGAGCTGCAAGTGCAACTGCTAATGATCCTAATCCATTTTATATTGTGAGTTATTCAAAACTATCAGCTCAAAGATGGATTTGCCAGGAGTAAGGAGCGACAGAATGTAGAATTAGTAAGTTGGGGCTGAAATGAATTTTTAGAAAAGTGAGATATTGTACTTATTTCCCTTTATTTGAGGGAGAAGGACAAACTACAAACGTATATAAATGCATAACTGAATATATGCATCCGCATCGAAAAAATCTCTATGATTTGCTGGTGTTCCCATAGAGCCCATCTGAAAAAACAAGGAATAAAAGTGGTTGGACAATGATAAAAGAAGTTTGGATCACTCATAGGTCAAACGTATTATGCTAATAGAACTCACATTAGTTACTGCTTGTAGAGGGTTGAGAGAAAATTATTTCCAGAATAATGAGCAAAACAACGACCTGCAATTAGATCATAATGAGCAATTGCACTTTCTCATTTGTTTGGGTTACTGCTCAGCACATTGCCATTAGACTAGCCAAATAATGCAAGATAAATGTTCGTAAACTCACCAGGACAGAGTTGTATCTCGGTTCACATGCAAGGACATAGGTTTCCTGTCAAAATTCACAAATACAAGTAAGTTATTGTTATAAGTAAAGGAAACAAAATTAGTAATTATGCCAGAGAGAGAGAGAGAGAGAGAGAGAGAGAGAGAGAGGGAGGGAGGAACCTTTTGTTTAGGATGCCAGAATCTCTGCAAGCCTTCTGTATAGTCTTGATTCTACTTAATGTTTTTGTAGCGTTAGGATCATTCTTGTCAACCTACAGGAGGCAAACTTTTATCTAATAAGCAATGTCTCAGACTTGTATATTTAAAGAATCATACATGAAAGGCAAGGAGATGGATAAAGTGGGTTACAATGAAAGCATCAATGACTATTGCAGTCAAAAGTGATAATAACTTATCATCAAAGCAAGCTCTACCTCCCGCTGGAAGAGCAGAAAGGACAAATTCCGCAACATGTCATGTTCTCACAATATACCTCCTGCCAGCCCCAAAGTTCATGTTCTCCTTGCCTAGAGCTAAATAGGGGGATTAATTTCCTCAGTAACAAGTATCTAGAGATACAACAGGGGATCTAATAACTCTAAGGCATTGGGAAGATTCTCCTGCTTGGTCGCTGGCCATGTCTCCGGGCAGGCCAACTACAAAGTTACAAATAACATACAAAGTGGGAACATCGGCAGTTTCTTTCCAGTAGATCAAGTCTCACAAGTTATACAGTCTAGTACATTTTCAAGAAATAATAACTAAAAATAAATATGATAAGAGAATGTGTGTCCACGAGAATATAACGCAATACATGCATTATAGTCTTTGACTTTCATACCTTTGACTTCAGGATACAAGAAAAATCATAGAAAACACCATAAACACCAGCCATAGTTCTTGTGTGATCAAAAAATTTAACAACAGGACCTGAAATGTATAGGTAGACAAATGGAATCACGGAGTGACCATTATGGGAGTACCAAATCAATTCAGCGTTTGCACTAGCATCAACAGCACCAACGGACTTCACAAGAACACCTTTTCTCATCTGCAAATCGCAACAAGCACTGTAACTGTTTGGTACCAATTTGGCAGCAAATTTTACATCTTCGGCTTGGATTTATCAAGCAAGTTTGATTACTCTTACCAAAACGTTCAATCTATTAAGAGAAGCAATTTATATAATGCAACAACATAAACATGGGCAAGTATGTTGATTATGCTTTTTACCGGAAGAGGCATCTTTTAATTCTGATCAAGTAAAAATCCTTAAGTAATACAGAAACATAAGAGACACGTGAGAACAACGAAAGAAGAAAGCAGAAGGCTTGCATATACCTTGGAACATCCTCGAAGATTATAATACCTGAATCACAAAGAAATCAACATTATAGAGACTTGACAATACTTAAAGACCACCCTTTTTTCGTGATTTTTTTGTGTAGCAAAAATTATTTTTTAATATATAAACATAAAGAATTCGACGAGACAAGCAAAACCATGGGTAGTGCACCACCGGGGAAGGCCGCACGTCCCATGCACGGCCACACACCACTAGGGTGTTGAGCACGAGCCCCACACGCCGTCACGCACCTTCACGCGCACTCATGCACGGGCGTCGCTTACACGTGCATTGCACACACTAGGGCTGACGTTATCTGACGTTAGCAACCCGGCGACCTACGAGACCATACCCAATTCGGTGACCCGACCCATTGACCCATCGCTCAACTCAAGATCTGACCTATTGACCCGCTCAAATCAAATACCATTGACCGGACCGGTCAACCAATCGAATTGTACAATCAAACTAAGAACCAGTCGAGCCGGATTGCAAGCTTGAGGCTGCCCGTGTGTGTGCTCCACGCACCGCAAACTTAGGTGGCGCATGCGGGCGTGTAGAGCCTCCAATCGACACGTAGTTGGCGGCTACATGCTCGTGCAATGATGCTCTACCTTGTGGTGTTTTTATTTTACATATTTGATAATTTATGGATGTGAAAATAAATACAGAACCTTGAATACGTGTATTTTTTAGTGTATTTTCATGTATTTCCTTGTATTTTTCTATGATTTTAGAAATATAGATGCTAGTTTATAGGTATGTCATCACATAGATATTGTGTGGAGTTAATATATAAATTTTAACTTATATCAATGAATAAAGTAGTGTAATTATCATGATATATGATTTTAGTGATACATTGCCTCTGTCACTAAAGTTTAAATCACATGTATATGAGTAATACAGTTTATATCACAAATATAAGAGCGTTTCAAGAATTCAATTGAGTTGTAACAGCCAAAGTGACACACCTGATTGAATTTGAGAAAAATCGATCTTGTATAATGATGGAATATCTCTTACTCTAATGCGTGGTCATATTCTTAAAAGAGGTGATTATGTATTAGCTCATGGAAGGATATATGAAGGTACAAATGGAGAAGTGATCGATATCGTGGTTCATTCACCCAAAGATGATGAATTCACAAAAGTTAGAATATATTTTCATAGCTGCTGTCATATAGGGGAGTATATAACTACATATCATGTATTACACCCAAAAGTAATTATGTGGTTATACATGTAGCTCTCTGAATGTATACTTATGCATTTTCATGATGCTAATTATATGCATTGTTGGTTTTTCACCATCTTTTCTGTAAATGGTAATTCCGTCATTATTGAAGTTCTTGCTGATTCACATTTTAAGAGAAAAAGAGAATGTTTCTTCCGGTATGGAGATGGCAAATGTTCGTATAACTCTTACAATCAATAAACTAATAAATCTTACTATTGAGAGTACAAAAGTTCATAAAGCACAATTTACTGCTTGGGAAAAGAACAATTGCATTTTGCTTATCGTCCATGAAGTATTTCATTCAAAAACACTTGAAAAGTGGTTTGCTTGCAAACTATAGTGTTAGACAGATGATGGAAGTTTTAGTGGCTAGAAATCGTGTATCGTCTAATGCTAAGATAGAGATTATGTTCTAAAGATAGTAAATTTGCAAATGAAACTTCAAGCTCTTAATGTTGTTACTCCTACTATTTGTATTGCGTATTAAGTTTTAAATACTCTTTCTCCTGATTTTGGGATTATCATGACCAATTATAATTCTCAAAATGAGACTTGATCAATTAATGACCTGATTGCAAGGGTGGTTTCGGGGAAGAGAAATTGAAGAAAGATAAAGGCCGCATTGCCATTTATGCTTCTAGTTTTAGTAGTGACAATGATAAGAGGTTCAAAACTTATACTCGTAAGGGAAATACTGAAGCTGCTAATCCTTTTAACAATAAAGGAAATTTTGAAACTGTCGGTCCTTCTAACAGCCTAGGTCTTAAGATAGCACCCTTCAAGAGGGATGTTGTTCTTTGCTACTTTTGTGGGAAAAAGACATGTAAAGAAACACTGCAATAAATATAAAGGTTGATTGTCCTAGAGAATTAAGAGTGAGCCTAAAGGAATTCATAAACCGAACAACGTCAAGTTAGGATGAATCAAAGCTCACCGTGGGAAACAACATTAAAGTTAACGCGAGTTCATGGGAGATGTTATTTTGATTTTAGATTTTGATTTTACGATAATGTTAAGAAACACTTTTTATGTATCTTCCTTTAGACAAAACTCGGTTTCTATATCTTGTTTGGATATGTGTTGATACTCTTTTAAAATAAAGAGTAATAGTATCTCTATGTTTTTTTTTAACTCAAACAAGATGGGTTGCTGCCATTTGTCCAATGGATTGTAATGATTGTGTTTATCTCCCAATGATATGCACATCACTTATTCAACTGAAAATGTTATATTTTGTGGCATAAATGTCTTAGTTACATTTCTAGAGAAAGAGTAGAAAGGCTAATAAAAGCCAATATCCTACCTACTCTTAAAAGTGATCTAGAGACTTATGTAGACTATTGTAGAAGTAAGATGACTAAAATAAAAAGAAAGCCGCAGTTTGAAGTTCTAACCTATTGGAGATTATTTACATTGATATTAATGGACCATATATGGCAACTTTGTGCAATTTTTTTTACTTCATCACATTTATTAACGACTATTCTTGATATGGATATGTATACTTGATTAAAGAAGAGTCTGAGTCTCTTTACAAATTCAAGTTTTTCTGATTGAAGTAAAGAAACGGTTGGGAAAAGTCATAAAGATCGTTAGATCTAATCATGATGGTGAGTATTTTGGTAGACATTGTGATGTTGAACAATTAAAAGGCAGTTTGCTAAATACTTGGAGGATTCTGAGATAGTAGCTCAATTTACTATGCTTGGGAGTCTTGAACAAATTAGTGTGGTTGAAAGGCACAATCACATTCTTATGGATATGATGAGGAGTATGATTCATTAAACAAATTTATCTGCTTTTCTATGTGGTGAAGCTTTGAAAATGTCGCTTTACATTCTAAATCATGTTCCTACCAAAACGATTTCATGAGTTGTGGGCTGGACATAAACCTAGCTTGAATCATTTTAAAGTTTGGGAGCCGTCCTATATAAGTGAAATTATATAATCTAATATTGAATAAGTTAGATTCCAAAACTACTTTTGGTGTTATTTTACATCATACTCAGATCATTCAAAGGAGTATTGATTTTATAACTCTAATGGAGATACAATAATTATGGAATTGTAACCACTCACCTGGGTGGCGCTGTTGGCGGCAAGCTTCTTTCCCTAACGCAAGGGGAAGAGTTCAATTCTCGAGCGTCGCAAGGGTGACTTACTCGGGGCATGAGGAGTGGTGGTGACTCACATGCCTCCCTAGGGTTTACTCCGCCTACGCTGTCGACGTACGAGGCTTCCCTGCATCATAAAAAAAAAATTATGGAATTGTAGACAGCAAAATTTCTAGAATTTGATATAGCTTAAAAAGGGTAATTACTCACAAACTATCGAAGATGATAGTATGTTGGGAATTACCAGATCTCTCTGTCTCTTTTTATGTAGATGATTATAGAGCCTCCTACGCCATAAAGCTCGAGCCTATTGTGGCCTAGGATCCTATTGCTTAACGTAGTTCCTAATGAAATTTTTCAAACCCCTCATGTTTAGAATGAGGTTGTGATAGCTCTATTCAGGAAATCGACTAGGGAAAGACGTTCAACTATACCACAAGACTAGTATCTAGGAAATTATAATTATGATATTGACTACGTTGTTGATCCAATAACTTATACAGATGTTGTTTCTTGTCCTCAATCAGATTTGTTGCTAGACACAATGAAAGATGAAATGCAATCCATGAAACACAATAATATTTGGGAGCTTGTTGAATTGCCGAAAAATTATAAGCCTATTGGCTGCGAATGAATATACAAGACTAAAATGGATTTCAAAGAAAAGATTGAAAATTTTAAAGCTAAACGTTTCTCTAGTTTCTTCTAAAGATTCTTTAGAGTGATTTTGGTATTAGTAGCTCATTTTAATATAGAGTTACACCAAATGAATGTTAAAATTGATTTTCTAAATAGAGACCTTAATGAGAATGTCTATATAGTGTAACCCGAAGGTTTTGCCATAGACGATTCAAGTAAGATTGTATGTAGATTGCAAAAAAAAAAAATCTATTTATGGCCTCAAACAAGCTTCTAGGCAATAGTACTTAAAGTTTCATAGTGTTATCACTTCATTCGAATTTATTGAGAATAAAGTAGATTAGTGTATATATTGCATGATCGGTAGAATGAAATATATTTTTCTCATGCTTTATGTAGATGATATCTTACTCGCAAGTAGTGATGCTGGATTACTGCATGAAACAAAACGACATTATCAAAAATTTGACATGAAAGACTTTGGTGAAGTGTCTTTTGTTTTTGGCATTGAGGTCCATAAGGATCGTTCTCACCGTTTATTGGGTTTGTCTCGTAGAGCATATATTGATCATATTTTAGAAAGGTTAAATATGCAACATTGCAAGCCATGAATTGTTCCTATTATTAAGGGTGATAAATTGAGTCTTTCACAATGTCCTAATTCAGATTTTGAGAAAGCCCAAATGAATGATATACCTTATGCTAGTGCGCTTGAAAATATCATGTATACTCAAGTTTACACTAGACCAGACATCGTTTTTGCGACATGATTTCTAAGCAGATATCAATCAAATCTAGGATATGATCACTAGACTGTTGCCAAGAAGATTTTAAAGTATTTAAAGAGGATAAGAGATTATACGCTAATTTATAGACATGTTCCTAACTTATAGCTAGAAGGGTATTCAATTTAGACTTTGTTGGCTATCAGGATAATATGAAGTCGACAACAGAATATATATTTATATTGGGAATAGTTATAGTATCATCAAAGAGCGAGAAACAAAAATTTATATGTTCTTCTACCATGCAAGCAGAGTTTGTAGCATGCTTTTCAAGCTATTTAGTTTCAGAACCTCATTAAGAAGTTAACCATTTCTTATTTTGTCAATAGGCCCATATAATTGTATTATGAAAATAACTATGCAATATTGTTTATTAATAATAACAAAGGTCTCAAGGGGTTTAAGCACATGGCGGTCAAGTTTTTTACCATAAATGAATCGTTATAGAATGGTGACATTGCAATAGATCATATTTTTACAAATGATATGGTTGCAAATCCACTAATTAAAGATCTATGCATTTGTGTGTTTGAGCGACATGTCATTAACACGGGCTTAGCATCTCGGGATGCTATTATTTAGTGGGAACTATTTTATTTTTTCTAATAAAGTTTACATGTGTGTTTATATATTTAGTAACGTTTTAATAATTCAGTAAAATATTTATGAATATACTGTTACTATGTTGAACACATATGGCATAAGTACACTATTAGTGCCAAAAATTGTGTAGGATGCTTACTTTGGTGTCAAAAGTTTATATTTGATCACTTAAGTGCCAAATCGGAAGAAAAACGATCACTTTGGTGCCACCGGGCCCGAAAATTCCAGCCAAAATGATTACGTGGCTTTTTATATTTTAGAAAAAAAAAATCGACATGACTTTTAAACGACATCATTTTCTGTCCTCCTTAAGAAAACGACATTGTTTTGCCATCCTAACTAAATTGCCTCACAAAAACGATGCCGCACAACACATTTGGGGATTTTTTTATTATTATTATTTGGGGATTGAAATTAGAGTTTTTTTGTCCAATCCTCGCTCAACGCTAACCTAGCTTGCTCGGCCGCTGTCACTCAGCCGCAGCCTTTAGGCGCGTGAGGTTCCCGCACTTAAGCGAGATTAGCATGACTGCGTTGTCGCCGATGCTCAACGACTTGAGGTCGACTTGAGCGCAAACTTCATGATCGAGTCGAACCCACAACACCAGGATCGCATCCAAGAACTCGAGTGGGTGTGGAGGTCGAGCCTCTGGCGGCTCTAGCCTTCAATCGCAAGCCAACGACGACACACAAGGGAGCATCGGCCCCAATCACCGGAGCCTAGGTACTAGAAGACACATGCCAGGCACTCATCGAGGAGATCGGAGATGGAAAGGGAGAGATCGGGGGCGGCGCACTTGCCGGCCGCCTCCCCGAGCACCCGGCCTGCGATCACGGCCTTCAACTTGGCCACCGAGTGGTTGTCATCGAGGTTGGGGTAGAGGTGTGACAGTCTGATTTTCCGCTTCTGTTTTCAATTAAATAAATCGAGCTTTTTGTCGACGTGCTTATAGAGCTATTCTCTAAACCGATCACTCATTAAATAACTTGACTAATCGAGAAAGTTATTAAAGGATTTTGATGCAACGGACTTAAGAATTCGACTAGGAATCGACCGCTCAACCGTGTGAGTCTACAAGGATCGATTCGGCACGGAAATCAAATCTATCGGAAATTGGAAATAGGTCGATTCGATAGAGATAAAATTAGGCTTGGGTGATTCCAACTAATTATAAATTTCGTCGATCGACACTAAACTGAATTTTCTGTTGTTTTGGTACCCCGTGTCCGTAATTGAAACCTTGAGATTTTTCACTATTAATTGAAAGTCATCAATGCATTGAAGATATACATTGTGGCTTTCGTGAATAATTGACCATAGGTCAGTTGCACCGAAAATTCCTAAAAACTAACTGATAATTTAAGTTGCGTTAAAATCACATTTGACTGAAATTAATCGAGGAAATGATGTCGATTACAGAAATTAGAATTGTCCGCGTGTCACAATTAATCTTGAGGAATGTTATTGCATCTTTTCAAAATTTATGGACAACGAGAATTGTTAACTAAAAAGGGACAAGAGTAACAAATTAAAAGAATAAAAAGGAAATGCCACTTTTTAAATAGGTTTTGGGCATTTATTATGAAACAATTGGAGAAAGAGTTACATAAGTTTAAATGAGGATTTATAAGTGACTACTAGGGGACTTGACCCAATTAACTTAAGTGTTAATTTGGTAAATAAGAAAGGAGAAGTCTCCTCAAAAGGAAATTCGTAGGAATCCCTCTTTCCTACAATTTCACCTCAATTTCCTTAGTATTTAAAAGAGATGGATTTGGAAAAGATAGTGGGACCTAGGGTAGTAATGGAGAGCCAATTTTCCATGGAATTTGGGGCCAAAAGCATAAGGTAAATGCTGAGTAAATGCTGAGTAACTTCCAGGCATTTACTCCCCACCTTCCTCCTCTCTTCTTTTGCCGTAGGAAACCCGAATGCAGCAGCAAATGGGCTACTTTCCTTTTTACTTTTCCCTTTTCTTTCTTGTTCTTTATTTTTCTTTCCTTTCTTTTCTCTCAGCCAAAGGGTCTTAGTCTTCTCGTTTTACCCTCTTTTCTTTTTTTTCTTCCGCACTTATTTCTTCTCCCCGCGCTGGCACTTGTCTCTCTCTTTCCCTTATCCAGCCTTACAACAATTTCCTTTCCTTTCACAACCATAAAAAGTCTTTTCTTCTTCTTATTTAAGTTAGTTTATTCGGCCATTCTTGCTCCCCATTGGACGACAAAGCAGCGACCCGAACAGCAAGGTCTCAAACATTCCTCCCTCCTCAAGAAAATCCGGACCGTGTGTGCTACTGTGGTGGTCGCTCAACAACACCTCCAGCCATTGTGCCGGGTCCAAATCATCGTTAAAAACCTCCAGGGCTGTCCTTGTGTTGCCGTCCGGCCACAAGTGAGGATCGCCATTAGTTTCGGTGGTGAGTTGTCTTCTAAATCTGACTAGGGGTTGAGTATCTCTATTAGGAATTCGTACAAGTTAGAAAGATGTAAATGACGTTATATATGGGTAGATGTTGGTTAGGGATGTGATGATGGCCATAGAAAAGCTTAGATAGGGTTTAGAGAGCAAGACAAATGTCGTGGAGAAAGATTCGACTGAACAGTAGCTGATTTCTAAAACAGTTTCCAAGAAGTGTGTGTTTTGCTAATTTTGTAGACAACTATGTGTTGCGATTTTGAAGGAATTTTATTATGAAGAAACGTTTTGGACATCTTAAATATTAACAGATATTTTTCTTATAATTTTTAGAAATTAAAAAGATGACGATTTTAATGACATCATTCTCGAACAAGAATTCGGACAGTTTTGTAACCCGTGACCTGTTATGATTCTGAGGGCTGTTACTGACCTTTAGAGGTTGAATTTCCAATTGATTTCTTCATGAAAGCTGTTCGTTACAACTTATAGTTTATCTTAATTGAATTTCAAATGAAACGGACCAGATTTTGACCCAAAATGAATTGATTTTGATGAGTTAGGCTCGGAACTGGACCCGATTTTTATGCTGGATAGAGAGAATTTCTGGGCCGAATCCAGAGGGATCTGGATCTCAATGTTTTTCATGAAAAATGTTTTTTTATGTGTTGTCTAGGACGTGTCCAAATTTGAGAATTTTTTTAGGCTCATACGAGTGGGTTTCTGACTTCGAATTCGGAAGAGCGTAATTGGACTGTTTTCTGTCAATTCGGGTTAGTAAAAAGAGTATGCTTGTTTTGAAGTATTCTTGCTATGAAATTGCTTAATTGAGACTGTGAATGCTTTGTGTAACTGATTATTGAAATGTGACATTGATCATATGCATTCACGGCATAAGATTCCGCCACAAGCCTTTGGGGCCGGGTAATGCTCCTTCGGGAATGCCCAAGTCAACGGATGCCGGTCAGTAGTGGAGGCTAGACCGATGCTCCTATATGGAGTGCCGTCTAGATGTAGACGATGCCGCACTCGACGGTGCGAGGTAATGCCCGGTTATACTAGAAGACTGTTATTTGAGCATTAAAATCATTTGTGACACATGAAATGCCCGGTTATGCCGGAAAACTGTTATCTGAGCATTGAAATCATTTGTGACACATGAAATGCCCGGTTATGCCGGAAGACTGTTATCTGAGCATTGAAACTATTTGTGACACATGAAATACCCTTATGCTAGAAAAACTGTTATCTGAGCATTGAAATCATTTATGACACATGAAATGCCCGGTTATCTTAAGATCAAGTTATTCTCGGAAAGCATTGGAATCATTTGTGACACATGAAATGCCTGGTTATGCCTAAGACTATCATCTCGAGCATTGAAATCATTTGTGACACATGAATAGGTGAAAGTAAGGGACCTCATTAAAAGACGGAACTGTGTGTGCGGTATGAGACGTGCCATAACGGTTTAGTCTCGGTAATTGAGAGACCGTGTAATTATGTGACATTTATGTCCTTACATATGTATGTGTTAAAAGTATTCTAATTATATATGATATCGATATCTTATGCATGATTTAATTGACACTAACATGCGGAAAGTACTGGTATTAAGAAAGTGTGAGAAAGGCGATTAGATTGCATGTTGAGTGTACCCTTCTCCTAATCTGGATTTAGGGAATTCACTCGTTGATATGTGATCTCACCCCGTCATGGGCAAAATTTTTTTTTTAGGTCCTTAAATGGAGGAAGGCCGGGTCATGTACGATCGAGAAAGGAGGAATAGACTCTCACTATCTCATTCCAAGTGATGACGGGTTTTTCGTCAAGACTGGATGTAGGGTGATGGCTCACCCCCAAGAGATCGAGAAGTATGGTAGTGTAGTAGTAAACCCCTGTCTTTGTTGGTAGGAGCTTAGTTAGTGGATAATCGAATGCTTCACTTTTTGTATTAGATCTTGAGGTGTTAAACGGTCTATAAGTAATGTGATTTTGTAGGTGTGGCTTGTGAAAAATAAAATCTTATGTTTCTATCCCACTGTTTTGTTGTATATAGCTTGTTTACGTTTCTGCATGTGCAAAAATAATGAATGGGTCGGCAACAGCCTTCCCAGGGATGTTGCAAATTTTAAATCGACCATTGAGGGATGTGTATGTGCCGGGGTTCGGGTCGTGACAAGGGGTCGGAGTCGCGGCTGCTGAAGCATGAGGGCCGACGAGGATGGCGACCGGCCCATTATCGACAAAGGGAGAGGCGAGGGATGTGGGGATTTAGAGTTTTGAATTGGGAGAAAGACACCAAACGACATCGTTTTGTTGTTTGAATGCTGATTGTACTCTGCAACGAGCCACATCAGCTTCAAAAATTAATAAAAAAAAGTGCCACATAAGATTTATGGCCAACTATATCAGAGTTGGCATTAAAATGATTGTTTTTCAAACTTTTTGGTACTTAAGTAATCCAAAATAAATATTTGGCACCAAAGTGAGCGCCGTACACAACTTTTGGCACTGATAATGTACTTACCCCAACACATATTGATAACAAGGTATTATATAAACTTTAAGTGAAGGCTATGAGCATTCGATTATCAGCCTTGAGCATATGTCTTATATATATATATATATATAACAATGTTAACCATAAGAATAAGACATATGTGAGTTCATTGGAACTATAAATATATTTTCTAATGGCACAAGTTTTTATGATATTTGAGGTAAGAGAATGATCACTGACAAATGGGATCTCTATGAGAGGTGTTATCCATTTGCCACAATACCATATTAAATTCATATCAATAAAGTTAAAAGCACTCATAATCATGGAAGGTTTTGTGTATAAATGCAATTACTGCCATGATTCGGTGTCTGAGATTTTATGGAATAAGATTTACTATTGAGAATTATCTCTAAACAAAGGTGCGCACATAAAGTATAATTTCAATTAATTTAGTCTAAGTGGAAAAATATAAGAGTTTTCCTAATGTGGGTTATATTAATTGATAATATAATTTACTGTTTTACTAAGATAATATATAATGTTTTTTTAATTAATCTAATATGAGGCTAGTTATTATGAGCTAAGTTAAGCCTTTGTGATGAGAAGGCTTGGCTAAAAACTTTATAAATAGTCAAGTTTTTCCTCTAATCCTAACTCTAATAATTATTATCATAAAGGAACATTTACCTAACACTACGGGTGAGGGGCCGTCTCATTGAGCTAGTCCTACGAGGGCAATAGAGAAGAAGGACTTCCGCTTGGAACGCCGATTTTCTACTTTCGCATAAAAATGATGGATTCCAAAACAGGTAAGTTATCTTTTTACTCAATTATACATGTTATTGTTTTAGCTATGAAGATCGTGGAATTGCACGTTTTAGTGTCTAACAAAAACATGTTAAGCCAAATTGTTTAAATGGCTCACTTACTAAACAAAAGTTATGTCCTCTCCATTTAGGTGTAAGTGATGTGTGAGATGAGTATCACAATCATCGCCTATATTGTTACGCCTGTAGAATCAAATCATCAGAAAAAGGAAGATAAAACTAATTTATAACTCATGAACTTGCGATGGAAGAACAAAGGGAACATGTTGAAGGCTGAACCTGGGGTTTCATTCTGAATTTTACAGCCGGACATTTTTCCAATCCTTAGACAATCAATTTTACATGTAAAGTTTGAAACTCGTACATAACTTGACAGACACTTTATGTTCTATTTGTTTTGTGGTTATTCATATTTCACACTTACACTAGCTTTCGTACTAGAACAGAAGAACAGTTAACGAACAAACAAGAAAAGTACACGTGTGAGTGCACAAGTTTAGATCGAGACGCTGTTGGGAATTCCCTTGGCAGTCGCTCCGCCTTCGCTGGTCGGGTAAAGCAGCATATAAGGCACCTCAACTGGCCCGACGCGGTTTCTCCACCTCTTGTCCCCATTCATCCTCACAATCCTTTCCTCGATTTCTCCCAACTTCTTCCCGAACCTCTCGAACGCCTCCAACGGCTCAGCATCTGCTGTCCACTCCGGAGTGTCTCTCTGCCCAAGATACACCTCATCGGTCGAATGCATCGACAGGATCTCCATAAGCGAAATTACTAAAAGTGTCTGAAACTGGCCACAGGTTTTCAGGAAGGCCTTGTCAGGATTTTGTTGAGCTCCTCGAATTCAGGAGTACCTTCCTCGGACATATAACGACGGCTGAGGGTGGGCCGGTTCGGGAGATACCCTGCATAAGGTAATTGCCCGAAGTTCACAGCCGCATGGAGAGCAGACGCGATCCAGATGGTGATCGTACATATCTCTGTTAGGTCTTTCACAGTCTGCATTTTAGGCCACCAGGGCTCACCCTTCTTGTCACCGTGTCCCTCCTCCACGAGTTCCTCCACCAGGATTGGAGTTCTCATCCTTCTGTACCGTCTCGTCGCTCTTGTAATAAAAGGAGCAGTAGTCCTCAACCCACGTCTTGATCGCGGACCAGGATCTCGAGCCCATCTACCGCATACGGGTAGTCCTCGATCAATAGGCGGAGGCCATGCAGGGAGTTTGCATCTTTTACAGCGACTCTGAAGAGAGAAAAGGTAGAACATTTTTGTCACGCTCATTCTATCAGAATATTTCACGTAAAACAAACGATAGCTATATTGATATGTATCTCGGCATGAGCCTCGGCTATTCCAAGTACATTTGCGCTATCTTCCCCGGCCTTGATTTTTCTTTCTTTTGAAGCAATTTTAAATAGAAGTCTTATGGATGATTTATATGTATAGAACAGTGAATTTACCGCTTGATGAGGTCAGCAGGAAGCGCTTGCTCGGGGAAAATCCAGTTCTTGTAGACGGAAGACATCTCCATGGAATACTTTGCCGGAATACAGTCGCCTCCAGGATTCCACCCGCATTGATTATGATCTGCCTGGCGTTTGCATTTACGTTCATCGTGTCATGGAAATGGGGATGCAAAAGCTTGTGGATCGGGTGAAGCACACTCAGCTGTCTATTTGTTGCAATCACAAATGGTTCAATCACCGCGTGAGTATTCAACCTGCAGCAAGAATCACGAAAATTATCAATATGCAGGAAATAAATAGACTTTCTTCCCCTTTTGTATATAGTTGAATGCTCCTCAGAAATCTTTACCAGTGGCTGATGAGTTGATGATAGCCTGAGTCGTTAACTGCCACATAAGCTTTAGCCAGCTGCCAAATGGAACCTTCGACGCCTTGATCGGCCGGTGTGTACACCTTGCTTATTGCGCCAAATTCATCTCCCTCGGGATGTGGCAAGCTAAGCTCTATTGCCAGCGGCTTCAGGGTACCGTCATCCTTCAAGAAGAGGAGTGTTCGAGTGGCATACGTTTTAGTGGTAGTTGTGTTTATCCGCCTTAGATATGGCATGATCGCATCATGGTGATCCAGTATGAACAATTTGTTCATCTTGATAGCCTGTATTTGTTATGCATCGTTTCAATTTGGATATTATAACTTAAATGAGCTCGCCATCATCTATTAAGCAAGTATATGGACGCTCTTAGTGATGTGAGATGCGATGAAGGTACCTGTTCGGCAGTTAATCCATTCAATTGCTTCTGAATGAGCTCTTCCCTTATTGAACTGCTCTGGTTGCCATATATCTTAGGGTCTAGCTTGCTTGCTGGAGGGAATTCCTGAAATCAACAAAAAAATGTTTAATCAACAAGACAACAGGTGGAACTCCATTCCGCACTTCATGTTAATATTAACTGAATTTGTCTGAGCTGTAACATCAAAGATATTGTTATTTACCTGGAGACAGCGAATCACGACAGGGTTGACTCCAGCAAGCATTTCTCTACCGAATTCTACATCGCTTCTCCAGGCAGTCTTATCCTCTGCACAGGATGATTGCTAAACGTTAGGAAAACAGCCTCGAACTAATTAGATAGAAAAGGTCCCAAAGATATACCAACCTTGATCACTTGAGGCATGGGGTACTCGAGAAGCCCTTCCCATCAGTCCGGACGAGTATCTTAAGCATCTCCAGGGGAATGTTTTCCTTCAGACTCTCCAGCAAAGGGCCGTCAGGAAGCTTAATACCACCCTCGTAGAGATTGAGCACATCCTGGAAGGAGTCAAACTCATTGGGCGTGCTGTCGAATATACTCTCTAGCTCGGGCTTCAGAAATTGACCCACAGCTTTTAGAGTGTAAGCGACGAAGTCAGACATCTTCAAGTGGCCGAGCCGTTCATCCTTTGAACGTATACGTTTAGGCTCATGAGCAGAGGCAGCCTGCTCTCGGTAGTCGGATCTATCAATAACATCGTGAAAATTCATTAAAATATACTTACGAATGAAGCATCTTTGTCAAAAAATGAAGCCATGATAATCTCACTTAGAGTTGGAGATTCATGATATGAGTGCATTTAACCTGTCTCAGTCGGCGGTCGACTGGTCCTTCCTCTGCGAGGATAGGATATTCAGATGATCCTCCTAGAACAGGGCGGGCAGACTTCGGGTCCTTGTCTGGATCGCCCAAATCGTTGTAGTAAGCATAGTCGTACACCCTGTCCCACTCCTGAAGCTCTCCCCGTACCGTCTCCTCTCAAGTTAACTAACTCTTCCTCTCGGTACTTCACTAGAGGCGCTGGAGTTTGGCTTGGAAGATACGTCTGCAATAACGTGCTATCTTATTAGAGACAACCTAAGGAACCCGGTCCATTCATATTGTTATTTCATGTGACAGAATAGAACAGAGTCCGAAACTAAAATGCCTTCAGCCAATATAAAGTGCAATTCCCAAGCGAAATGCCCCACTTCGATGACATCGGAAAGCTTACAAAATGCTGAAACTGGCTAAAAGTAGAGTGCAACCTGGAGAATTCCTAGAAGTGAGATTCTACTACACAAATTATGTTTTCGGGAAGCTAGGGCCGTTTGAAAAGCCACTCCTTTTCTGACCAATCAGCTAATTCTTTAGACCTACTCTATGTAAAACAAGATTTAGGTCTTCATATCGGAGGCAATGTCTTTTATTTTGTCCTATTGAGACTCTAGGAGCAAATCATAAATTGCAGCTACAGCTTAGCTTCATCAATCAAATTATTGTGATCGAACCTTGTTAGAGAAGAAGACCCGGTCCTTCTTGTACTGGTTGGTAGGGTAGACCCACGAGTTGCAGACGAAGTGGACTCGACCCTCACCGGGCACATCTTCGAGTGTGATCGTCTTGAGGTAAAACTGACTGTGATGGTTGTTTTGTACAATGATCGCCCCAGGAACTCCCACCTCCTTGTCCCAATTGAAAGTGACCTTGAACGCGGAGTCCCCTGCCGTTAAGGGAGTGGTGGTAGTGATCCATTCTTCCAGATATGCAGGCATTCCCAATTTCCCCGCAAACCTTTTTCTGCAAAGCACGAAAAAGAAATAGAAAGTTTCAAAGCTTTCGAACTTTTTGTCCCAGCGACTGAGAATGACGTTCATCATTAACATGGCAAAGGGTCTGAACCTGATCAATGATCGGCGCAAAATCATTTGCATTTTGTTTCCAATTTTTAGTTCATTCCCACTAATATTATGTTGTCCATAATCTTCTCTCTGTCGCAAGAATGGATCCGTTTGGACAAACAAGACCTGATCTTGTGCTGAAAACCAAAAGGAAAGAACTAGGACCCGAACTTGTGCTCAATGAAGTGATTTAGAAAGCACAACCTTGCGGTATGCGGCACAAATTTCCAATCAAAAGTGACAAATGACAGCTTATATAATTATATTATTGGCCAATAACCAGAAATTAACTACAATAATTGCTAATGCCGTGCACCATTGGTTAATTGGGTGGTGTGGTCCCAGGACACGACGTGAGGAAAATCACCTCGTGTTTAACGATGATGTCTTTTCCTGTTGCGGTGCCCGCTAGGCGAAGAGCCATTCTATGGATTACATGGACGATCAGAAAGAGAACTCTTTCAACTAATTCTCTTTCTGTATTAACAGTATCTGAGCACTCGTGCGTCGTCCTTGATGGCAATGGCCCATCATATTCAATTCATGCTTGATGCAATGCAAACCTCGCCTCTCGATCAAAACCCTCATTCAACCATCCATAAATGAATGCCAGCTTTACCCACGGCGAGGTTGTAGCTCAGTTACGTAGTCAAGAAACATAGTCAGGCAAGGACAAAAAAAAACACTTTAAATTCAAGAAATGTGTTCGGTCAATAATGGGAAATCCGTTTGGTCGAAAACGATTAAAAAGAAAAAGAAGATAGAGAACTTGAGATTTGGATGACATCCTCACCCAATCTAGATCTACGAGTTTAATAAATATGCATTTAGGGATCAAATGTTCCTCTGCTTTGTTTGTGTACAGGTTCTTTGCCTTCAACCTTAATGATGTACGGGAAGTTTTCCTTTCTCATTGAATTAAAGAAAAAATTTGCTCCTTCACATGTTATACCTATGTTTGTTTAACCTATTCTAGTTGTTTCCGTACGATGATGGTGTAGAGGAAGCCAAACCTAAGTGCACACCTCTAATTAGCAACGTCGAATTAATGGAGAATAAATTTGTAGCATGTGCTCATTACCGATAAAAACACAAGATCTGTTGATTGGCCACCAATTTGTTTGACAAATCCATTTTTGTTAAATAAGTTTGTGCTTGACTTTTGCTAGTGTTTCGTTGGTCCTCCTTGTTTTTCTGGATTTGGCTTTGTTTTTTTTATTCAGCTATGTTTCGCTTTACTTTATCATGAAAGCTATGTACTTTTGTATCATTTTGAGTAATAAATACAATTTTCTTTCAAAAAAAAGAAAAAAAGATAGAGAAAGAACTTGAGATCGAGCTATTGACTAGAGGAAACCGTCGATTGTTTAAAAGACCCCATTTGTTTCGAGAAAAATGTAACAAGTCTAAAATATATTTTCCAGGAAATCATTTTCTCGAAAATGACAATATTTTTCAATATTTGGCTAAAATCTGAAAATGAGCTGAAAAATATTTTCCTTCATTTGGTATAAAAGTTTTGATTTGATTTTCCTAATAAATATATATTATTCGAACTGGTAACTTGTTTGTGGATAGATGGGGAACCGAGTACGGGCCCCAGAGTTTTGGTCCAACCTAAATGGACCTCGACCCGAGCGCCAAGGATCGAGGCATAGGCAGGGAGCACCTTGGTCTTGGGCCCAAACTTGAAGGATCGAGATGCAAGCGCTTGCATACCAATTCTAGCCTCGATGGACCCGAGCACAAGCACCAAGGTCTTGGAGCCCAACCTCAAAAGACTAGGCCCGAGCACTCGAAACCTAGTCCCAAATGCCATGGACCTAAGAACGAGCATTGGGGTTTCATGCTCTACCATAAAGTTTCAGGTCCAAATGCCAAAACCTAGTCATATATTTGGAAAATGATTTTTGATTTTTGAAAATAAAATTATTTTCCTGAATTTTAGCATAAGTTTTCCATTAATCAGGAAAAAATTTTCATTAACTCATTTTCTTAAGTAAACCAAAAGCTAAAAATGAGGAAAATATATTCCTGAAAAAAAAAAATTGCTAAATAAAAGGAACCCAAACGATAAAGGCTAAATATATGGCTACGGGATGAGATATCGACCGGCGGAAGAAAAGCGGAAATTGATTTGAGCTTTTCTTAATTAAAAAGTAAATTTAAATAGAATAAAATAAAGTGTGAGTGGAAAATTCAAAACATTCCAAAACAAATAGGAAGACTTTACTTTTGTCTATTTTAAAATTTGGAAACGAATTGAGGAAAACAATTCGTGATTCTGATTAGGCTTTGATCATTTTCTAGAAAATCTTTTTCAAGAAAGCATTTTCCTCATTTTGCTGCATACAGTTTGCTTAAGAAAATGAGTCAGTGAAAATGTTTTCCTAATCAATGAAAAACTAGGCTTAAATTTCAAAAAAAATAATTTCCTTTTTAGAAAAGGTTGGAAAATATTTTCCAAAATATGGTTAGGTATTGACGCTTGAACCCAAAACTTTACATTTAAACATGGAAACTCCAATGCTAGTTCCCAAGTCTCCAATACCTAGGCTAGGTCCATCAAAGCAGAGCTTGTGTCCATCGAGACTAGGACCAGGTCTCTAATGCTTGAGCACGAGTCCATTGAGACCGACCAAGGTCCATCGAGGCTAGGCTTGAGACCTCGCTCCATACGTTACACTTTCTTGAAATATAAGCAAAAAGTTGAGATATGCAAGTTATGTGAAATACTTACTATTTCCTACTCTTTGGGGAAGAAGATCGCTTCTCATGATGACTACCAGTTTAATTTGTTGCCATTCATCAGATTTTGTCAACAGAAATGTACAGCACAGTCTAGTACCAAGAAAAGCCATTGAAAGAACTTGTTCCAGAAATGAACGACAAGAAGATAGCGTGGAGGAGGGTCATGACTCACCGGGATCACCGTGACGGCGCTCACGAGTCGCAGAGAGACCTTCTTACCCAACAGCTCGTCGACGTTGTCAAGGACCGACGCGTTGAAGTCGTTGAAGTCCAAGACGTACTTCTTCATCAGCACTACGGTCCCCTTGACCTTCTTGGACCTGCCCGCCTTGCGCCGGCGGCCCGCTTTGTCACCACAGTCGAAGGCATGCAACATCCCATGAAACAGCTTATCCATTCCGGAGAATTGATTGAAACCTTTGTTGCGAAGCTGATCGGGTGAAAGGAAAAGAAGGATGGGTATGTGAAAAGAATGAAGAAGCGTATGCGTTGTGATGGAGGGTATTTATAAGGAAAAGTCCGACGCTACGGCATCACCGAGAAGCTTCCCTTCTTTATGGGAGACCTGGAATTTCTTTCCTTTCTCCTTTTTTTCCTTTCCTCCATCTCAAGGACGTATTGTCATGTATACTCAACAGGAAATATTTGATCTGTAGAGCAAAAGAAGTTAGCCAACATTTGGTAGTTGGAATAGGATATATCATATCCCGTATTTAGCTCTTACCCAAGATAAGATAAAATCAAATATAAAGTAGATACCTTCACAAAGATACCTATGGAAGGAATATGATAAATGTGGTTAGAATTTCTTATATTCATGGCATAAAAGTTATTTTTGTCTAATAACAAACTTTAGATTAAAAAAATTAAAATATGAATAATATTTGGATTCTAATATAAAAAATCAAAATCAAAATAAGAAAATAATGGACAATTTTGTTATTTATTCCTATTTATGTATATTTGAATTTCTTTATATTCTATAATATATATTCTATATATATTCATAATTCATGTTGGAATTTCACAAAAGTGGCAAGAGAATCAAAATACTATACTTTTCCAAATCCTAAAATGAATAATCATGTTTTCTCTCCTTTATTAGATTTGACTTTTCTAGTTGATCTACCTAGTCGATGTTGTTGTAGTCCATTTACATTTCTTGTCATTTTCAAACGTGTGGCTTTAGAATGCTGCAATGAGCTCTTTTCTTTGTTTAAGATGTAAATCATAATGTAGATGATACAGTAATTATGAATTGATTGATAAAGGTCATCTCCGCTTTTTGCACTTGTGATTTCTTTAGTAGTGACTCATGAGAAATTCTTACTATTTTCGTTTGTACATTTTCAAATTCATTTATATTGATATCTTGCTCATATCAAACAATGGATAAAATAGGATATAAAAATATCTGGATTTATTGCTACAATTCACTAAAGGGTAGATAAAATTTAGCAAAATTTCTAAATTATATCGTATTCTATCCACTCATACCACACGTAGCCTTATAATCTTCAAAACCTAAGTTTTCTCATCTAATTGAATGATTAGTATCTTAGGCACTCATTAAATAATACTTTTTAATAGATTTTTTTCCCTTCTTCTTTTCTTAAATGAGGAGAGAAATTGAGTTGGTTTTGTTTGAATTGATAGACCAAATCTTGTGGAGATGGCGCGTTCATCCACGCGCTGGATTCAACGATGGTTACCCAAGACCCATTTAGGGAAGACGACCGCGAAGATTTGGTGATGCTTAAGGGATTAGTGAAGTGATTAGCACGCGGCTTGCTTTGAATCTTGGTGGCGTTGCCTTAATCCTCGGGTTATCTTGCGTCAATTATATTCGTTCTTGACACGTTGAGATTATCCGAAATGACAAAAAGCTTGAAAGCTTGACAAATGATACCAATGCTCACCTTTGGTAAAAAAGGTCATCTTATCTTCCGTCTCGAGTTGTCTCTTCTGTCCAGATGTATCCATTTGAACGAGAGCCGATTAGACACTTCGTTGATCAAATAACATGATATCATACATCCAGCGACCTCTCGCGAAATTCTTACATTTAACTTTCTTTTTCAGGAAGAGGGATAGAATGCCAAATCGTCTATTCCATGTGTTCCTCTCGTCTATGTAATTATTTCATTTTTTTTCTTATCCTAAATACATGCATGCACACAATCTCTAGCACATGCACAGCCAATCTCATGTATGTAATGGATCCATTATGATTCCTTTTTCTTTTTTTTTGGTAAGATTTAGATATTATACGATGCCTTGATCTGACCAGGGTTGAAGGGCGAGAAAATATAATTGTAAGGTAAAGAAAGATTTCATGCTCTAACATCACAATGAACTTTTCAACAAATCAAAGTTTCAATGGAAAATCTCAAAAAGGGACCCGGAGTGCTTTCATTTTCTTAAATAAGTGCCCGAAATGGATCTCGTTTCAAATAAAGACATGAAATGTTATCACTTTTTTTAAATAAGGACCTGAAGTGGATCTGGCATTAAATAAGGACTAAAGTAATTATGTCTATTTCAAATAAGGGCTTGAAGTAGCTATATCTGCTTCAAATAAGGACTTGAATTTGCGACAATGAGGAGCATTTTCATCATTTGTTATTTTCCTTTTTTTCTTTAGTTTTTTTATTTATTTTTTCTTTCCTTTTAAATTTTTTTCTTCTTCACCCACTTGCCGGTGGCCAGCCAACCACCCACCGGCAATGCCCATAGAGGGGCAAGCGAGGTTCGCCCTCGTTGGCAAGGACGACCCACATCGGCCACAGGCAAGGGATGGCCTCCCTTGGGCAAGGCGACCCTTGCCCTAAGGCCATCCGCGAGGTCTACTCTCATTGGCCCCAAGCGAGGTCGACCCTCTCCGCATCCGCGAAGGTGGCCTCGCCCACGGCAAGCGAGGGCTAGGCGACCTCATCAATCATCGCTTCGGCGAGGGTGGTCAAACCCCGCCTAGGCCAAGCGAGGTGGGCAACCTCGTCGAATCATCATCTACTAGCGAGAGTGGTCGAGCCTCGCGTAGGGCAAGTGAGGTCGACCCTCACCCGCAGCAACTAGCAAGAGCTTGCAAGTTCTACTAGCGAGAGTGGTTGAGCCTCGCCTAGGTGTGGAGGTCGACCCTCACTCGCAGCAACTAGCAAGGGCTTGCAAGTCCTCGTCGGCCGTTGATCTAGAAAGATTGGCCTCACTCACCCTAATTAAAGGCTTGCAGTCCTCGTCGGCCTTTACCAAATGGTCGGGTAAAGTCACCCCGGCCCTCATTGACCGCAGGGTGAGGCCACCCTCGCAAACCCGGTGAGGGTCGGCCTCTTTTGGGGCGCGAGGGCCGACCTCGCCCGTGGCCAATGTGGGTGGCCTTTGTTGGCGAGGGCAACCTTCACCCAACCCTTTGTGGGCATCATCGATGGCTAGTCGATTGTTGGTGAAGAAGAAGAAGAAGAACCAAAAGAAATAAATAAATAAAAGAAAGAAAATGAAAAATGATGAAATTACCTTTCACCGTTCGAAAATTCTAGTTGGTCGACGACCGACGAGATAAAGCCCTTATTTGAAACAACTAAAGTCATTCCGATTCTTATTTGAAACAACCAATGTCATTTCAGGTGCTTATGTGAAAGAATGTCCACTTTGAGTCTTTATTTGAGAAAATAATGGCACTTTGGGTATTTTTTTTGAAATTTTTCCAAGTTTCAATGCAAGAGTTATATCTCTCGCCTTGTCTTTCTTATCCACATACACAAGTATATATGTATATATATGAGGAAAAAATCAAATCAAATATATAAAAGAAAACATCACAGCTAAATCCATTATAAAATTTAAGGGTAGGTATTTTTTTTTTCCTAGAGTCACAATAACAAAAAAAACAATGAATAATGTTTAGTTTATGATTAAACGTACATAAGTTAGACAAGTCAGTCGAATTACTCCACAAATAAGGATCAATAAACAAATGCACACGTGCGTGCTCTTTGTTGACCACGTGATTCGTGACCCTCTACCAATTTAGTTCGCACAGCAATCAAATCAATTAACATAGCATGGTACACGAAACAATCAAGAAAGGAATTCCTTGCAAACATTCTAATTTAATTTTCGGGCAACAAAACATTTTAACCAATCGAATTAGCCCCATATGTTTTGAATAAACATATTTTATATAACAACTTTGACCAACGAAGGCGCAATTTAGTCGGTAATCGAAATACGTAATACCAAGTACGAGATATCTCATTAGAACAGCTGCAGAACTGTACAATAGATTTTATTTTATTTTTTTTGGGTGGGGCCATTTATGTACTATACCTAAATTAAGCTAAGTTAAACATTTTTTTAATCATTTGGACTTTAGGTACCGTGAAAAATTGATGGCGGCAATAATCTAATGCTAAGCCCCAGGATCGATTGCTTCCTTGGGGACTCCCACGAGTAGGCATTGCACCGAAGCATCTTCTTTTGTCAGTGCAGGAAAATCGAACTACCGGATTGAATATGAATACATCCGATTCGCCCCGCAATAATAATAATAATAATAATAATAATAATAATAATAATAATAAGATAGCGATCTCGCGGATCACACGCTTGACCTAAGCTTTTGGGGGACGTTTGAGCTAACTAGCATTTTATTTCAAATTCTTTAGAGGTTTCGCCAAAAGTGAATTTTGTAACCTCGACACAAAGCGGGTGGAGCTCGAGACTGCATCGACACGTGCAATGACTTGGTCTAGGTGTCGGTTCTAATTTCATTAGCAAAAGAAATAAAATCACCGCCAAATATTTTAAAAATATTCTATTGTTTCAGCTGACTAACATTTTATTTTAGATTCTTTAGAGGTTTTGCCAAAAGGTGGATTTTGTGACCTCAACCTGAGGCAGGACGAACTCGAGATTGCATCCACACGTGCAACAACTTAGTTTGAGGTGTCAGTTCTAATTTCATTAGCAAAAGAAATAAAATCAGTGCCAAATATTTTAAAAATATTCTATCGCTTCCCTCACGCTTAATCTAGTCTTTTAAAATAGTATTAATGTAGTCCACAGATTTAATTGGGGGAATGAGTTATAAAAAGATTTGAACTAAGGACTTCTTATTTTGTGAGATCATTGACAATTATTCTAAAAACCAACTATTAGATTAATGCATTGTTTATCATTCAAATATTCTAATACTTTCTATTAGTATAATTAAATATTAAATTACGGTTTCATCTAAAAGTTTAAACTTTTAAAATAGTTTGTAGTGACCTCACTAAATTTAACGTAGTAACAAAGTAGGAAGTCCCGATTTTAATCTTTCCAAATTCCTATTTACAAAATTAAATCATGGATTCATCTAAAAGTTTAAATTTTAAAACAGTTGACAATTCCACAAAAATCTTACATTTTTTTGAATCTCGAAAACATATTGTATAAGAATAAAATGTATGGAGATGGACGGAGGCTGTCTATTTTTTGAAATAAAACGTATTTCGGGTGGCTTTTTTGGTTCGCTAACTTTTATACAAAAGTCTATCATTTTTTGAAATAAAATGTATGGAGATGAATGGAGACCGTCTATAAAATGTATTGTATAAGAATAAATCGTATTTTTTTAAATCAAGTCTATTTTTTCAGGTGGCTTTGGGTTCAAAATCTCTATCGTATCACGCGACAGTCTAATAAGGCCATGTTTGGTAACCATCCAAACAGCGTCAAATTATGATTCTTTGTTCCCGAATCGTTTGGGCCTAGAATCGCATTTGGTAAAATTTTGTTCCCGGGAACAAATTTGTTCTCGAATGTATTGAGAATAGAATCAAGAACCAAAAAAAAAAAGTTTATTCTTGTTCTCGAATGAATTTGAGAATCAAAATCAAGAATTTTTCTTTTCCTTCGGCCATCTCGCAACCGCCGTCCACCACCGCCCGCCACCGCTCGTCCACCGCCACCGCCAGCCTCATCACCGGCCAGCCGTCCGCCGGTCCGCGAGGCTCGGGCCTCGTCTAGGGCCGGGTGGAGCCGGGCAAGCCTCGCGACGCCTAGCCCCACCGTCGCCCGGCCACCGGCAAGGCTCACCCAACCCCGCCGGTGGCTCCGCGAGCCTCACCCGGCCCGATTAGGCCAGCCCGCCACCGGCGGAGCTCGGCCTCGCTTCTCCCCTCACCTAGCCGCGACGAGGCGCGGGCCGACGACGCCTCCGGGAGGTCGCCGGCACAAGAAGAAGAAGAAGATGATGAGAAAAAGGAAAAAAATGAAAAGAAAAAAGGAAAAAATGAAAAAAAGCAAAAAGAAAAGAAAAAATGAAAAAAGAAAAGAAAAGAAAAAGTAAAAGTAAAAAAATATTTAAAAATTAAAAAAAATTGATTTGGAACAGAATTAATGAGCACGGTACCAATGCAATTCTATTCTAGAATCAGAAATTTTGGACAATTACCAAATGGCTTAAAATGCTTAGAATCGCCGGAAACAAAATAAAAAGAATCAGCTCTGATCAAAATCTACTCCCGAACAGAACCGTTACCAAACACGCCCTAATTGATCTCCCCAAACTCGCGGGTCCGAACATGGATTGAGACCGCATCTGTCGATCTCTCGATTTTCTCGACATGAACCCGGCTTTTGCTACGTCCTCCGGGACGTCGGGTCCCTTTTTGTGGAGGACTTTTTATTTGTTGCTTGGTATGGAGTTCTTGGAATGTCGGGCACACTCGGCATTAAATTAGGCGCATTTAGTAATATTTTTGTTCAAAAATTGTTTTGAATAATAGAAATAGAAAAATTATTTCGATCCGGAAAACAATTTTTGAACAAAAGAACGCGATTGGTAACTACACAAAATTTATATTCCTAGAATAGAAAAAGAAATGTAAACGTGTTTGGTAAACTTGTATAATTTTTTGCTTCTTTTTTTAATATTTTTATTCTATTTTTCTTTTTCCTTTTTCTTTTTTTTCCTTTTTCTTTTTTTTTTATTTTTTCTTTCCTTTTGGCAAGTTAGTGACCTCAGCCATGGCCGGGCGACTAGCCGACGAGGCGTGGCCTCGCCGACCTAGGCGAGGTCAAGCCTTGCTAACGCGATGTGAGGTCGGCCTTGCCTTGGCTAGGCAAGCTCGAGCTCGCCTGCATCCGGCGAGGCCGAGCTCGCTTAGCCACCGGCAAGGCTCGACCTCCCCGAGCCATCGCTAGTTGGCGAGCTCAAGTTCGCCTTAGCCAAGGCGAGGCCGAGCCTCGCCAGAGCCGACCGACACTCCGGCGAGGTCACCGGCCAAAGAAAAAAGAAGAATAAAAAGGAGGAAAAAAAAACTTGTTTCGAAATTATTCCCGCAAACAAGAAACAACTTTTTTCTAATTCTTGTTTTTGTTCCAAATCTGTTCTCGAGAACAAAAATAGATTTTTTGTCCGGGAATAAAAGTGTAAACAAACGCATTTTTATTCTTTTTTTGTTCCCGGAACAAAAGAACAAAAATTTGTGATCCGGAGAAACGTAATAGATTTAAACAAACAAAGCCTTAGTTTCGTTGACTTGACTTTTGAAGTTATGAATCTAGACAACCCTTAAAAAGTTTCATGTGAGTTATCATCTAGATTTCAAGATCAACTAGATGCAATACATTTAGAGGATATTGCTCAATATAGTGTAAGAAAAACATATTATACCAATTAGGGACACAAGACATATGGATACAAACACATTAAAATAAGAAATACATCCTTTGAAGTCTGTCATCCTTGTAAATCAAACCAACAGACTTAGGGCTCCTGTGAAAGTAAGGGTTGCCCGACTGGCTTCGTTGAGACAGGATCTTACCGTGACCCCCTTCTCTTCTCTCCCATCCTAGCGTAGTCTCCACCGTTAGATTTTAATCAATTATGTTCCGTGACCTTTTAAACTGATGAAAAACACAACCTACATGCTATCATCAAAGTGTACACATTGCTATGTACCATGACGGTGATGAATCTTTACCAAATTTTGGAAGAAGAGAAAGTGAGAACCTTATTTCCTAGAATGTGGAATTTGCATAATTAAGTACAATTATTATAATTTTTTTTTTTAGAAGTAATGGTACCAAAGCATCTGAATTTTTGCTTGTTTTACAATTGAGTATCAATTTATTTATTTTTTGGTTCAATGAAGTACCGACTTCTCAAGTTTGGGTCAATGTGAGACATCGGTTAAAATCCCAAAAAGAAGAAAAAAGAAGCAAATTGGATATAATACCAGTAGACTAGTTTTAACAACATACATGATATGATTTTGTGAAATGATGTCACGTCAACAGAGATACATTGGACGGCTAAAGTCGTTCAAGTAACATTCTATATCTCTATTTCCTCGTCAACTCACATCTAAATGGAGATGACATAATTTTGATCAAGTAAGCGAGTTATGGGAGCTAAATCACATGACATGATAATTTTTATTTTTTCTGGAGACCTTATATTTAGCTAAATTTGAATAATCAAGGTACTTGATTAAACAAAGAAAAAGTTTAGATACTTGATGGTAAGATGGACAAAAGTTCGGATATTGGTTGAGTCATTATCCCTTTTATCGATTTTTTTAAGAGTAAAAAGGGTCGGAAAGGCAACCAAAGCAACTTCCCCCTATGGACATTACTTAGAGGTCCCAAGAGCATGTATGGAAGAGACAGATATAGCCATGTGGTTCCAAAATCTTTTCAAGAAATATGAATCCTAGCGTAAGGGCAAATGTATCGTGGACTTTGAAGAAGTCTAGTCAGATTGCTATCCCATGATCACGAGGACGATTAAACTGGAAAGAAACAGCAGTCAAGCTTTGTTTATTTCGTAGAAAATTAAAATGAATGATTTTAAAATTTCTAAAATTGATTGCTCAAAATAATTAGTTAAAAAAATTATTTTTATTATCAACAACATTTTATATTCATATTTGTATGGACGATGAAAATGTATTTCCTTTCATTCATTTAATTTGAATGCAATATAAGCGATTATTTAAAATATATATTTTTTCAAATCATTCTTTTTCGTGAAAAACAAGGTACTAGCGATTACGCATCTATCAATTTCCCATGAGCGACTCAAGATGCGTTTGATTCAGCATTCTTAGGCCTTTCGCCTCCAAAGCCCCTTTGGGACTAAAAGCCGCCTAGGAAATACCGAACTATTTGGTAACCATTTTGAAAGAGCTTTCAAATGAAAATTAGCATTAAGAAAGTTGAAAGCCCAATGCTAGTAGAAACTAACATTGAGCTTTTAGCATTTTTGCCAAATGCCGAAACTTATTTTTTTCTTCCAAAACTACCCTCACTAATTCTTCAAAATTCTAATTTTGTCCCTTATTATATTTTTAATTAAAAAAAGGCCTAACCCTTCACTAGTCTAGCAAAGGGCTATGGTTGCCAACAAGCTAGATCTAGTACTGGCAACCGACAACCGTCAGTCGAGGTCGCCTAAGGTGGGGCAACCTCTGGCGAGGGTCTTGCGACTCTAGTGAGGGCCGTCGAAGGTCACATGACCTCAAGCAACCTAGGCAACCGTTAGTCACGTGACCCTCACAAGACCTAGGCAAGGGTCACAAGACCTAAGTGGCGGTCGCCTAGGTCGCGTGCCACCTGGGTCATGCGACCCTTGCTCGGGCGACCTCTGGTGGCCCCGCCATGGGTCGCAATGACCCTCACCAAAGGTTGTCCAACCTCGCGATCGGCCACCGGCAATCGTAGGCCCTTCACCAAACCGAGGAAGGGTTTGGTCTTTTCTAATTCTATATATATATATATATTTGATTTTTCTAACATTATTGTCAAAACTTATATTTAAAAAGTTGCATGCATTATTTAAACAACTAAAATTCAAAAAACTAATATTAATCTCCCAAAGGGCTTTTCAAATGTGTTTTGTACCAAATGGCCTTTACATTTGCTCAAACCCTTTACACTAAACTATTTTGTATTTCCCCAATGACCTTTCAAAATGCTGAATCAAACGCACTCTCAATCCTTCCACTTTAAGGCCATCTTCTCAACAAATAGAATGCATCGACTTCCCTACAAAATTACCTCTTTAGACTTATTCATTTGTCAATTTGGGAAATTATGAGGATTCTATGACAACAAAGATGCAAAAAGGTAGACAAATGTGGGCATGACAAATAATCGGATATAGCTTGAAGAAAAGTATGTGTTAGTGTTAGGATTTGAACTCTCGCCCTCCAGCTTGATATTTTAATAAATTTACACGGTTGGAAACCAAAGATAAAAATCTAGTACTCAATACTATAAATCCATTAAGCAAGTGGGTTAGGTTGGGTTTGGATCAATTCGAAAATAGTTTGACCCAAATTGACCCTTTTTCTATACAATACAAATCCAGTAACACATATCTAACCCGATCAGTCCACATACATGACCCGATCCATATTGTTAAAAATTTAGCAGAACTCATTCTTAAACTGAGGTAAGAACATGGAGTGAGCGAGTGCAAGATTAAGTAGAGGTCAAAGAAAGTAAAGATAGAGCCGTAAATATGGCCACCTCGGTGGCCGTTCCTTGAGGTGAGATCATCGACTTGCTGCCGCTCGCGGTTGGTTGATTTCCCTTGTGGAATGGTAACGGGGAATTTGTTGTTAGCCGATCGAAATCTTTCGAGATATGATGCACAAACTTTGATTTCCATGTCGTTACCTAGCTTGATACAGCATGTGTACCAATTTTTGACACTTCAAATGAAAAGATATGATATCACACTCGTATTCTCCGCCAATGTACAAGAGAAATCTTTTTTTTATTTATAAAAAAGCCTTATTCGAATACCACTTCAATCAAAAAAATTTCAATTTACTATTTCAGTTCTAAACCTTTTGAAAATTTACCAATGTAATCCTTCCAACCAATTTTGACTAACGACCACCAGTGTAGTGATGTGTGTGCACCCACGCGCCCGCGCAAGAGAGAGAGAGAGAGAGAGAATGCTAATTTGTACCATTTTGATTTTGCCCATTCAATATGACTCTATTAACGTGACATCATGTAAAGAGATCATATCGGATGCCAATGTGGGAGTTAAAGGCTTTATTGGTGTGATTATCCATTTTTGCATTTTTTGCATTTTTTTTTTTTTTTTGTCTACAATTTTAACTATGGTTCACATTGATCCACATTTGAGAACTTGAGGTACCCAACCGAACAAAAAGAAGATTTGGATACTCGATTATAAAACAAGCTAAAGTTAAGATGCTTGTGGTGTTATTGCCTCTTGACAAAATAATACTAATAATAGTGATAAAGGACGCAAATTCCACATCCCACGAAGTAAGGTTTTTGGTTTTTACAATGCCCTCTGTACTAACGTCTTTAATTTGCATCAAGATATATATTTATCCTAAGTAATAACAGATCGTAACTTTTAGATTACATATACATATAGGTGATCACACCATCACTTTCGCAAATGCATAATTTGGAGATACTAGTCGAAGTAACATTAGTGAACTTCTCCAAAAAGTTTGATTTATTTTCACCGAGATGGTTTATTGATATGTGTATTCAAAGTTTGGTAGTAGCTTATAGGTTTATGTATTTTTTATGGGTTTCACGGGTCACCTCGAGCTAGCGTCATTAAAATCGATCCTAGGCTAATGAAGCATAATTGATCAAAAATCAGACTGTGGACACTATGTGCAAATTTGGGAGTCTGGTGATCGTGGGCCGGTGAGATCCTGCCTCGACGAAGTTCGTCTGAACTTCGAAAGTTAAGTCAATGAAACTAATTTAACGCCGCACGTATTGATATTCCAAGAACTCCAAAACCAAGCAAAGAAGAACAGTCCTTCACTAAACGACCAACAAGTGCCTTTCTACAATTATCCTGAATGTTTCTTCTTCTTCTTTTTGGCTTATATTTTAATATCAAATATTAAAAGTAAAACGAATAGTATATTCATGTGTTGTTGTCTTGAGAATTTGATTGCGTGGTGATCATTTCGGTGATGTCAAGATACTTATATTATTTATAGAGTATTTCTATTGTTGAAAATAAGTTATATCTTGGACATGAACATGAAGATGGGTTTTAAAAAAAAATTAAAGCAAAGGGAAGCGAGGTGATTAACCATAAAAATATCCACATGTCAACTCCTCCATAATTCCCTCAATGGAGCACCAAAATAATATAACAATAACAGTTGAATTCAGTAATTCAATCCTCTCTGATCGTCGGAGTCGGGGTTTCTCGAGCCTAATAACTAAAAACCCGAGGGTGGTTGCTGGTGACTTCGGCGTGGGAGGGGGAGCCGTTTGCTCGAGCACAGCCTCCGGAGACCCGAGTATGATCGTAGGGATGTCAAGCCTGACCTCAAGAAACCGAGGCCTTGCCTCTATGGACACGACTGGAGCCTTGATGGGCCTGGGCCCCAGATGCCAGTGACTTGACTATGGAAGCTAGGTACCTAAGTATAGCCGGCTATAACCTAGGCATGGACTAGGTCCTGAGTTCCAACCATAAGGAACTCAAGCTCAGGCTCTATGAACCTATGCCAAGCCCATAAGGATTTGGGTAACGGCGTCGGTTCCTACTCTTAGGGGTGTCACTTGTCTGGGTTCGGTTGTTTTTTTGAAACTTCTAACCGAACCGAACCGTTAGAAAATCTTCTAGACGAACCGAAACCCGAACCGGGCAGAAATTTCGGTTCGTTTTTTATTTTCAACTTTTGGTTTTCAGTTTTCGTTTTTGTGTTCAACTCGAACCTGATTTCTCCACTTTCATTTGTCGGTTCGGTTCTAATTCGGTTAACCACGATAAAAACCTAACCGAATCCGAAAATTTTGGTTTTTAATCGCCCGAACCGAAAAACTGAATTTTTCTTCGATTCATTCGTTTTTCGGTTCGGTTCGATTCTGACGCCCCTACCTACTCTCAGCACCAAGGTCTAATTATATCTCGAAAAATAATATCTGATTTTTAAAAGATAAAATTATTTTTTTGAATTTTAGTATAGATTTTGGTCAAAGACTTTCTGTTGGACTTTTTCTTAAGCATCCAAAGTCAAAATATGAGGAAAAAATTTTCGTTAGTAGATTTTTTCTGGAAATAAATGGATATGTACTATTTTCTAAGAAGCTTTGGTGGCTTTTAATGAAAAAAAAACAGGAATAGAAGGGATGTCTTTTCTTTTTACCCATAGTGTAAAAGTTGTTTTTTTCCCTAATCGAGTCAACACAAGGCATTAAAAATTCAAATCGTTGCTTGTTAATTTCTTCACTTAAGGTGTATTTGTTTCGTGAATGATTTGAAAAAAAAAAAAATTCTTAAAATGATTGTATGTATCACTTATAAAAATGAATAAACAAGAAATATTTTCATTATTTGTAAAAATATTTAGAAATATATAGTTGTCGAGCAATGGAAAATTCTATCATTGACTAATTATTTCAAACAACAATTTTAGGAATATCAAGAAATAATCTCATCTTTCACGAAAACATTTAGACTAGAGTTGTTGATGATGAAAATATTTGTCATCAACTAATTATCTAAACAATACAAGTAAAAGCAATCATTTTTAGAAAAATATTTTACAAGTCAATCATTTCTGCAAAACCAACGAAGCCTTATTTTTGCTTAGAGTTACATGGTCAAGGATTTGAGATGTTGCATAACTTATTTGGCCTTGCTGAGACAAAAACTCAATTACTTGGGAAAATTACCCATACCAATTTAGTATTAAATATTTTAATTATGTCAATTGAGTCCATTTCAACAAATTCCAATCAAAATTGATGCGTTGGACTCAATTGGCATCGTATCAATATTTATTACTCAATTGGGTACAATTAAAAGATTTAGGACTCAATTAATTAAAAAATACAATAAATTTATCAATTATGCAATTTTCCCCATATTACACATGGCACGCAAGGCTTTTCATTCACCATAATGTTCCAAAACTTAAAGGTCTGCTTCGAAGATTGGAAACATAGGCCGAATTTACAATTTAAGGGGTTCTAGAAGAGCGAGATGACTATAACAATCATCACCTAAATTGTCGTGCTTGCAAAATCAAATCATCCGATTGAGCATGTAGCCTAGATGGTTAACTTATGCATCGATATAGATCAAGAAAAAGAAAATGAAACTCATTTATAGCTCATGAACTTGCTATGGAAGAAGAAAAGGAACATGTTGGAGGTTGAACCTGAGGTTTCATACTAAATTTTAGGAGAAAGTATACTAGAAGTGCCAAAAGTTGTGTATGGTCTCACTTTACTATCAAAAGTTTCCGTTGGATCACTTAAGTGCCAAATCGAAGAAAAAAATGATAAAATGATAACTTTAGTGCCACTGCGAGAGATTCCGACAAATTAGTTACATGGCTTTTATATTTAAAAAAAGAAAAAAAGTTAATGTGGCTTTTAAACGACGTCATTTTGTCAGCATACGTGGATGGTTTCACAAAACGACGCTGCACAGCTCATATGGGGATTGAAATTAGGGTTCTTTGTCCAATCCTTGTCCAACACCGACCTAGCTTGCTCGGCCCACCGTCGCTCGGCCATCGTGCTCGGCCACCGTGCTCGGCCACCATCGTAGTTGCTTGACTAGGTGAGCTAGAAGAGGTTAAGGTTGTTGCTCGTGCAAGAAGCAACGGGAAGAATGGAGGCGAGGGCGAGGAGGAGGAAGAAGGGGGTCGAAGGTGGAGAGCGAAGACAAGGAGGGTGAAAGAAACAAGGGAGGGCGCATATGGAGATGGTGGATTGGGCTCTCGCTTAGGGAATGGCTAAAGTGGGTCCTTCGAAGGGGGAAAGAGAAGGAGGAGGAGAGGAGGAGGAGGGACAAGAGCTTGGGCTTGTTGACAATGTCGAACAACCGGAGGCGGAGTTGTGCTGGTGCTGGTGCCGGTGCCGCTGCTGGTGTTGCTGCTAGTGCGGTGCTAGTTATGTTCTTCGGGAAGAAGACGATGAGGAAGCCCATGCCATGCTCTCTCTCTCTCTCAATTTGGGGATTTAGGGTTCTAACCCAGGGGAAAGACGCCTCAAACAAAGATCATTTTGTTGTTTAGATGCTGACTATCTTCGGCGAGCCATATCAACTTTTAAAAATAAATAAATAAAGTGTCACATCAGATTTCCAGTCAATCAGATCTGCATTAGCATTAAAATGATCATTTTTTCAAACTTTTTGGTACTTTCGTGATTCAAAAATAAACTTTTGGTATCGAAAGTGAGCGTTGGTGGCCACAACTTTTGACACTTTTTAGTATACTTATCCAGTGAATTTTACAACCTGACATTTTCTCAATCCTTAAAAACAATCGATTGTACAGGTAAAGTTTGAAACTCCTACATATCTCGTACATATCTCGACAGACACTTTATTATGCTATATTTGCATTGTGGTTATTCATATTTCACACGTACACTAGCTTTCATACCAGAACAGAGGAACAGTTAACAACGAAAAAACTAGAAAAGAACAGGCATGCGTGCACAAGTTCAGATCGAGACGCTGTTGGGAATTCCTTGGCAGTCACTCCGCCTTCGCTGGTCGGGTAAAGCAGCATATAAGGCACCTCGACTGGCCCGACCCGGTTCCTCCACCTCTTGTCCCCATTCATCCTCATAATCCTTTCCTCGACTTCTCCCAACTTCTTCCCGAACCTCTCGAACGCCTCCAAAGGCTCAGCATCTGCTGTCCACTCCGGAGTGTCTCTCTGCCCAAGATACACCTCATCGGTAGAATGCGTCGAAAGGATCTCTATAAGCGAAATTCTAGAAGTGTCTGAGCTGGGCTGTTATAGTTTTCAGGAAAGCCTTGTCAGGATTTTGCTTGAGCTCTTCAAATTCAGGAGTACCTTCCTCAGGCATATAGCGACGGCTTAGGGTGGGCGGTTCGGGAGGTACCCTGCATAAGGGTATGTGCCCGAAGTTCACAGCCGCATGGAGAGCAGACGCGATCCAGATGGTGATCGTACATGTCTCTGTTAGGTCTTTCACAGTCTGCATTTTAGGCCACCAGGGCTCACCCTTCTTGTCGCCGTGTCCCTCCACGAGTTCCTCCACCAGGATTGGAGTTCCTCATCCTCCTGTACCGTCTCATCGCTCTTGTAATAAAAGAAGGAGCAGTAGTCCTCAACCCACGTACTGATCGCGACCAGATCTCGAGCCCATCTACCGCATAGGGGTAGTCCTCGATCAATAGGCGGAGGCCATGCGGAGTTCACATCTTCTACAGCGACTCCCCTGAAGACAAGAAAAGGTAGAAAATTTTTTCGTCACTCAGTCTATCAGAATAGTTCAAGTGAAACAAACGATAGTTATATTTATATGTATCTCGGCACAGGCCTCAGCTATTCCAAGTACATTTGCGCAATCTTCATCGGCCTTGCTTTTTTCTTTCTTTTTGAAGCAATTTTAAATAGAAAGTCTTATGGATGATTTATATGTATAGAACAGTGAATTTACCGCTTGATGAGGTCAGCAGGAAGCGCTTGCTCGGGGAAAATCCAGTTCTTGTAGATGGCGAAGACATCTCCATGGAATACTTGCTGGGAATACAGTCGTCTCCAGGATTCCACCGCATTGATCACAATCTGCCTGGCCATTGCATTTATCTCCATCGTGTCGCGGAAATGGGGATGCAAAAGCTTGTAGATGGGGTGAAGCACACTCAATTGTCTATTTGTTGCAATCACAAATGGTTCAATCGCCGCGTGAGTATTCAACCTGCGGTAAGAATAAAGAAAATTATCAATATGCAGGAAATAAATAAATAAAAATTTCCCTTCTTTATATAGGTGAATGCTCCTCTGAGATCTTTACCAGTGGCTGCTGAGTTGGTGATAGCCTGCGTCATTAACTGCCACATAAGCTTTAGCCAGTTGCCAGATGGAACCTTCGATGCCTTGATCGGCCGGCGTGTACACCTTGCTTATCGCACCAAACTCGTCTCCCTCAGGATGCGGCATGCTAAGCTCTATTGCCAGTGGCTTCAAGGTACCGTCATCCTTCAAGAAGAGGAGTGTTCGAGTAGCATACGTTTTAGTGGTAGTTGTGTTTATCCGCCTCAGATATGGCATGATCGAATCATGGTGATCCAATATGAACAATTTGTTCATCTTGATAGCCTGCATTTGTTATGCATCGTTTCAATTTGGATATTATAACTTAAATGAGCTCGCCATCATCTTATAAGCAAGTATGGACGCTCTTAGTGATGTGAGATGCAATGAAAGGTACCTGTTCGACAGTTAATCCATTCAGTTGCTCCTGAATGAGCTCTTCCCTTATTGAACTGCTCTGGTTGCCATATATATTAGGGTCTAGCTTGCTTGCCGGAGGGAATTCCTGAAATCAACAAAAATGTTCAATCAACTAGACAACCGGTGGAACTCCATTCCGCACCTCATTTTAATAATAACTGAATTTGTTCGAGCTGTAACGTGAAAGATATTGTCATTTACCTGGAGACAGCGAATCACGACAGGGTTGACTCAGCGAGCATTTCTCTACCGAATTCTACATCTGTCCTCCAGGCAGTCTTATCCTCTGCACAGGATGATTGCTAAACGTTAGGAAAACAGCCTCGAACTAATCAGATGAAAAAGGTCCCATAGATATATGTATCCATTACCTTTGATCACCTGAGGCATAAAGTACTCGAAAGCCCTTCCCCGTCTGTCCGAAAAAGCACCTTAAGCATCTCGAGGGGATGTTCTGTTGTGAAATCAAGTGGATGTAAAAGTAAAATAATCACTTTTATTTTATATAAGCAATATTGCAAACTCTTTACACACCACTCTCATACACCTCTCAAACCTACATGAACACAATTTCTTGCACACCTCACTCACTACTCCTACACTTTACACCACCTACTCCCACTCACTCACACACTCAAGTACACACCCCACACTTACGTACACATTCCACTCACACTTCACACACTCCTCACACTTCACACACTCACACAAGGGGGAAGAACCCCTATTTATAGGGTGTAAAAGTCAGTCAGAAAATTCTGGAGAGAAGGGGAAGAGAAAATTCTGGAGAGAGGGAGAAAAATCTGGTGCAATAGAGAGTGGGAGTGAAATCTGGAGAAATAGAGAGAGAGAGAGAGAGAGAGAGGCGGTGCCTTTTTCTTTTGACACTCCCCCTCACCGACTACTCTCTCTTAGCATGGACATTGTGATCATACCAAGTTGCCTTCGAAACTCTTCGAATTTTACAGCTCCAAGACCTTTGGTGAAGATGTCTGCAACTTGATCATCTGTTTTGGCATACTCCATCTTTATCTCGTCTTGTAATACTTTTTCCCGTAGGAAATGATAGTGCACTTCTACATGCTTGGTCCTCGCATGGAAAACTGGATTCTCCGCTAAGCTTATGGCTGACAGATTATCACAATATATCCGTGTAGGTTGATTTATTGGTTGATGGAGATCCTCCATTAGCTGTACCAGCCATGTACTTTCTTGTGCTGCCATTGCTGCTGCTCTATACTCAGCTTCTGTCGTAGATAGTGACACAGTTGCCTGTCTTTTGCTACACCATAACACTACTGCTGATCCGAGGCTAAACATATATCCAGTAGTTGATCGTCGCGTGTCACGATCTCCAGCAAAGTCAGCATCGCAATGGCCTACAACTTCACATGATGCTTCTTTCCTATACGGCCCAAAATCAAATGTACCCTTCACATACCTTAGTATGCGCCGACCGCATCTAAGTGGGGCCTTCGTGGCTTCTCCATGAATCGGCTTGCTACTCCCACTTTGCAAAGGCAATATCGGCCGTGTTATGGTTAGGTAAATAAGGCTACCCACCAATTGCTCGCATAGTTGAGTCTTCCAATTCTCGTCCTTCCCGCCTGCACATAACTTTACATTTCCATCAATTGGAGTAGAAATAGGTTTGCAATCAAGCATCCCGAACTTTTCTAGAAGGTCTCGTGCATACTTCTGTTGACATAGGAATAATCCTTCATTGGTCTTCTCAATCTCAAGTCCCAAGAAATGTTTTAATTCTCCAAGCTCTTTCATTTGGAACCGCACTAAGAGGTTGGTTCCGATTTGGCATATCTCCTTTTCATTATCTCCAAAGTGATGATTAGATCATCCACGTAGATTAATACTATCGCAAGCTTGCCATCTTCTACCTTTACAAACAAGCTCGAGTCCGGGGCTACAAAGTAGCCACTTTGCACCGTAAATTCAGCAATCTTCCCATACCATGCTCTCGGGGCTTGTTTTAAGCCATAGAGGGCTTTCTTTTAACTTACAAACATAACTGGATGAAACTTACTTTTGAAACCATCCCCGGTTTGCTCCATGTATATATCTCGATCTAGTTCTCCATGTAAAAAGGCATTCTTCACATCCATTTGCCATAACTTCCACGACTTGCTTGCTGCAAGTGCTAGTAAGACTCGAACCGTAGTAATCTTTGCCTTTGGACTAAAGGTCTCATCATAATCTAAGCCATATTTTGAGAGAATCCTCGAGCAACTAGTCGTGCCTTATATCTTTCTATTGACCCATCTCGGTCGAGTTTTAAGTTTATAAACCCATTTGCAAGATATAGGACGTACCTCTTTAGGTCTCGGTACTAGGTCCCATGTTTCGTTCTTTCTTAGTGCTTGTATCTCTTCCTCCATGGCTTTTCTCCATTCCATGTCTTGCGAAGCTTCCTCATATGTGGACGGTTCAACTACTCCGACATCTTCGGTCAGCGCCGCATTTGCATATTTGGGATTTGGTCTTCTTTGTCTTGTTGATCTCCTTAGTTGAGATTCCTCCTCTTCAGGTTCTTCCATCGACTTGGTCGGAACTCTTACTCAGTAGTTCTTGGATGTACACCCGTTCTGCCATGGGCTCTTTGATTTTTCTGGTGAGTGTGCTCGACTTCTTTCTTCCAATTACATTATCATTTCCTTCTTCAATTGGCTGGCCCTTACAGTCTTGTCATTTTCTTCCATTCCTTCACGAATCTCTTCTTCAACTTGTTTCGAATTAGGTTGTGATGTCCACCAAGATGATAGTTCGTCGAACACCACATTTCTGGAAGTGTAACACCTCCCTGTTTTAGGGTCACAACACTTCCATCCTTTTCTTTGATCATCGTAGCCCACGAATATGCAGCGAACTGCCTTCTTATCAACTTGTTACGAAGATGGTCCGCACGAATGCATAACATACACACCCAAATATTCTAAAGTGACTTACCGTGGGCTTGCGATTCCACAACTTCTCATAAGGTGACATAAAGCCAAGCCTTGCTTGAGGTAGATCTGTTGATCACGTGCGCTGCCGTCTTCATACACTCAGCCCAAAACTTGGGTGGAACACTCTTCGCATGCAGCATACTCCTGCATGTCTCCGCCAAATGCCGATTCTTTCTTTCGGCAACTCCATTTTGTTGTGGCGTATTTGGGCAAGTAAATTGTCGATGTATCTTACATTCTTGAAGAAATCTTGTAAAGTCATTTGATGTGTATTCTCCCCCATTATCCGTGCGAAGGCATAGTATTTTCTTGCCTACTTCATATTCTACTTTTGCTTTAAACTCCTTAAATTTGTTTAATGCTTGGATTTTTCTTTCATGAAGTCGACCCGGACGCACGGAGAAATCATCAATGAATGTTATCATGTACTTTGATCCTCCGGGACGACGATTGCTTCACCGGTCCAAATACATCTAAGTGGACAAGCTCGAGAGGCATCTTAGCTCAATTTGGACTCTTCATATGGAAGCCGATGTGCCTTCCCATGCGGCATCCGGCCACAATGACATCTTCTTGTACTTCCAAGTGGGGGAGACCTTTTAGCATACCTTTCTTCATCATCACCTTTAATTTATGGTAGCTCACGTGCCCAAGCCGTGCATGCCACAAATCAGGTGTTTCACTCTTTTCGAAGTTTTGTCCACGTATGCCGTCGAGCCGACATCACGTAGATAGACTCTAATCGACGCCCTCCATGATTGGTGTACCGGTTGGTTTCAAATTGCGGTACACCCTAACGTCTCTAGGACCAAACACCACATAATTACCTGAGTCGTAAGTTGTGCCACGGATAGTAGATTCTTCTTCATTCCCGGCACATGGTACACATTTTTCAGTTCTACTTGATGCGAGCTAAATCGGGGTGTCATCATTGTTTGGCCCACATGGGTAATCGGCAACCTTGAGTTGTCTGCGGTGACAACTACTCGTCCACCTTTGTACTCGCACATGTTTGATAGCTTGCCTTGATCTCCGGTCATGTGATTTGAGCACCCCGAGCGACTATCCAATCTTCTTCATAATCAATCAATTTATCACTTACCGTGATGAGGGCCATCGCATCTTCTTGTTCCTCCATTGCAAAGGATGCTTGGAAATCCCACTCTTCTTCGCTATCATTTTCCTTGAATGCTGCAACATTTCCTTCAACTCTTTTGAACCGACAATCCGGCAAAGTGACCTACTTTGCTCGCCACACGTGTAACACCGTCCATTACGCCTTCTATTCTTCTTTTCTTCATTTTCGTCCTATCGCGTCTCGACGAGCTCCCTGGCCGAGGTCGAGTTCCTTCTATTCGCTTTTTGCCATTCTCCATGACTTTTCCACGGTTTGCCCTCTCTTTGCACTTGCTCCATTTCTATTTTGGCCCTTGAACCCTCTTTTATTACTAAAGAGGGCATTTTCATCCTCCTTAATTGAGACCTTAGAAATTTGTTTATCTAAGGCTTCTTGGTTGTAATATATTCTCCAACTCTATTAGAGTTGGCTCATTTGCCCATCCACGAGTGGCCGTAACAATACCATTATATTCCGGCCTTAACCCGTGAATTATGATTCTTCTCATTCTTGTCTCGGAGATGGCATTCTCAGGATCTAATTTTGAAATTTCTTCACAAATAGATTTAACTTTAGAAAAGTATTGACTTACCGTCATACTTTTTGTTGCGAGATTGAGAGGAGCTCGTTCTCCGAGGCATTGTAACTTGGCATCATTTGTCCTTGCAAACAGCGTCGCCAAGTTATCCCAAGCCTCCTTCGGGTCGTCGCACTCTTTATGTGTTGCAGTAATTCATCTTCAACAGTCACGGCAAGCACATAAAGAGCCTTACCTGATTTTATATTCCATTTTCTTAATTCACTATCATTCGTGGGTGGGGTGGTGTGCTCCCGCCAACAATATCCCACAAATCTTGTCCTAGCAAGTAATATTGTATGCGGGTACTCCAATTATTATAATTTGAGTTGTTGAGCTTCTCGATTCCACTTACCGGACTCGAGAAATCCGCCATCGTGACTTGAGTATAATGCCCCGCACTATACCAAGTAAGCCTGGTCCCGGACCAACCGACTTCACAATCCCAGTGCACCGGCAAAATCCGACGTCCTTCGCTTCTTTCTCCTTGGCTCGACGATCCCTGACCGCCTTTGCTCACTTACAATGGTCCCCGACCACTGTCTTCGCACGGCCTTCAACGACCTGCTCTGATACCACTTGTTGTGAAATCAAGTGGATGTGCAAGTAAAATAATCACTTTATTTTATATAAGCAATATTGCAAACTCTTTACACACCACTCTCTACACCTCTCCACACCTCACATGAACACAATTTCTTGCACACACCCACTCACTCTTTCTCACTCTACACTTTACACCACCTACTCCCACTCACTCACACCTCACGTACACACCCCACACTTTACGTACACACACTCACACTTCACACACTCCTCACAATTCACACACTCACACAAGGGGGAAGAACCCCTATTTATAGGGTGTAAAAGTCGGTCAGAAAATTCTGGAGAGAAGGGGAAGAGAAAATTCTGGAGAGAGGGAGAAAATTCTGGTGCAGCAGAGAAAGGGGGAGAAATCTGGAAAAATCCAGAGAGAGAGAGAGAGAGGCGGTGCTCCTCTTTTTCTGACATGTTCTCCTTAAGACTCTCCAGCAAAGGGCAATTGGAAGCTTAATACGCCCTCATGAGATTGAGCACATCCTGGAAGGAGTCAAACTCATTGGGCGTGTTGTCAGAGATATACTCTCTAGCTCGGGCTTCAGGAAATTGAGCCACGGCTTTTAGAGCATAAGCAAGGAAGTCAGACATCTTTAAGTGGCAAACCGTTCGTCCCTTGGAACGTATGTGTTTAGGCTCATGAGCAGAGGCAGCCTGCTCTCAGTATTCGGATCTGTCGATAACATCGTGAAAATTCAGTAAAATATACTTACAAATGAAGCATCACTGTCAAAAAAGAAAAAGAAGCCATAATAATCTCACATCCAATTGGAGATTCATGATATGAGTGCATTATCTAACCTGTCTCAGTCGGAGGTCGACCGGTCCTTCCTCTGCGAGGATAGATATTCAGCAGATCCTCCTAGAACAGGTCGGGCATACTTCGAGCCCTTTGTCCGGATCGCCCAAATCATTGTAGTAAGCATAGTCGTACACCCTGTCCCACTCCTGAAGCTCTCCCCGTTCCGTCTCCTCTCAAGTTAGCTAACTCTTCCTCTCGGTACTTCACTAGAGGCGCTGGAGTTTGGCTTGGAAGATACGTCTGCAATAACGTGCTATCTTATTAGAGACAACCTAAGGATCCCCGTCCAATCAAATTGCTATTTCATGTGACAGAGTAGAACAGAGTCGAAACTGAAATGCGCTCCGCCAATATTAAGTGCAATTGCTAAGTGAAATGCAGCACTTCGGCGAAATTGGAAAGCTTACAAGATGCTGAAACTGGCTAAAAGTAGAGCTTAACCTGGAAAATTCCTAGAGTGAGATTCTACTACCCAAAGTATGTTTTCAGGAAGCTAGGACCGCTTGAAAAGTCACTCCTTTCTGACCAATCGGCTAATCCTTTCGACAACTCTATGTAAAACAAGATTTAAGTCTTCATATCGGAGGCAATGTCTTTTATTTTGTCCTATTGAGACTCTGGAAGCAAATCATACATTGCGGCTATAGCTTAGCTTCATCAATAAAATTATTGTGATCGAACCTTGTTAGAGAAGAAGACCCGGTCCTTCTTGTACTGGTTGGCAAGGTAGACCCACGAGTTGCAGACGACTCGGCCCTACCGGGCACATCTTCGAGGTGATCGTCTTGAGGTAAAACTGACTGTGATGGTTGTTTTGTACGATGATCGCCCCAGGAACTCCCACCTCCTTGTCCCAATTGAAAGTGACCTTGAACGCCGAGTCCCCAGCCGTTAAGGAGTGATGGTAGTGATCCATCCTTCCAGATGTGCAGGCTTTCCCAATTTCCCCGCAAATAGTTTTCTGCAAAGCACGAAAAAGAAATTAAAGGTTTCAAAGCTTTCGAACTTGTGTCCCAGCGAATTAGAATGACGTTCATCTTTAACATGGCAAAGGGTCTCGATCTGATCAATGATCCGCGTAAAGTCATTTGCATTTTGTTTCCAATTTTTAGTTCATTCCCACTGATATAATGTTATCCATAATCTTTTTGCTGTCACAAGAATGGATCCGTTTCAACAAACAAGAACCTGATCTTGTGCTGAAAACGAAAGGAAAGGACTAGGACCCGAACTTGTGCTCAATGAAGTGATTTAGAAAGCACATCCTTGCGGAATGCGGCACAAATTTCCAATCATAAGTGACAAATGACAGCTTATTATTGGCCAAAACCAGAAATTAACTACAATAATTGCTAATGCCATGCACCATTGGTTACTTGGGTCGTGTGGTCCTAGGACATGACGTGAGGAAAATCACCTCGTGTTTTACGATGATGTCTTTTCTCGTTGCAGTGCACGCTAGGCGAAGAGCCATTCTATGGATCGCATGGACGATCTGAAAGAGAACTCTTCAACTAATTCTCTTTTTCCGTATTAACAGTATCTGAGCACTCTTGCATCGTCCTTGATGGCAATGGTCCATCATATTCAATTCATGCTTGAGACAATGCAAACCTCACCTCCTCGATCAAAACCCTTATTCAACCATCCATAAACGAATGCCAAATTTACCCACAGCGAGGTTGTAGCTCCGTACTTGGGGTGTGTGCAAAAGAACCGAGACCCACCCGGACCGCCTAGAACCAGACCGGAACTTTGCCCGGAACAGGTGGTTCTTAAGGGAACCATCCGTTCCCATTTCCAATTCATGAGAACTGGTGGGTACCAGTCCGGTTCCCGATTCCATGGGTGAATCCGTCCACCCGCCCATCCAACCGGATCGGTTATATTATTATAATAATATATTAAATTTCAATATTAAAAACATTTGAAATAAGCAAATCTAAAATTTAGGTCTCCAATCACCATCCTATCTCAATTTACTACTCTCCTACCCCATATCATCTCTCTTAGTTCAAAATCTCCGCGAGCTCCCTCTTTCTCTCCAATTCACCTCTAGATCTTTTCATTTCCTTCAGTCCTAGTCCGAACTCGGCGAAATAGTGAGTTGATTCTCTTTTCCTCCTCGAACTTGAACTCTCTCTCTCTCACATCATTTCTACCTCCATATTCACTACCACTATCGTCATCTTCATTGTTGGGCTCGTCCCCGCTTTCTACCTCCTTCCTCCTCCCCTCCTCGGGTTTCTCCCCATCATCCTCATCTTCGGGGACGGGCGGAGCTCTAGGTCTAAGAACGGCTCATCCCTATTATCCTCCTCATTATCGGTCTCGAAGGGGAGGAGTTAAAGACGGCGGAGGCGGTGGCAAAGATGGTGGCGGAGGCGGGACGGAAGCGGAGCGAAGGTCACGACCACCACCGCCGTGGACATGTAGCGGCGACGCTAGTACTTGAGGAAAATAAAGCTACCATGGTCTCGGAGAGCCAGAATAAGCAGATGTGGGAGGACGAAGAGGAAGGCGCAGAGATTTGACCGGTTCTATGGATCCACCCGAAACCGAACTGCATCTGTGGTCCCGACTTCGAGTGAATCCATGCAGCTAGCGAGTGATTCCTGGTTCCAATTTTTTGAAAGCGGTTCTTAACGGGCGATTCCCGGTTCTAGGTTAGGAACCGCCTGCCCGAACCATGCACCCTATCCATTACGTAGTCAAGAAACATAGTCATGCAGGAAAAAAAACACTTTAAATTCAAGAAATGTGTTTGGTCAATAATAGGAAATTCGTTTAGTCGAAACGATTAAAAAGAAAAAGAAGATAGAGAACTTGAGCTTTGGATGATATCCTCTCCCGATCTAGGTTTGGGAACTAATAAATATGCCTTCAGGGATCATATGTCCCTCTTATGTATTCTTGTATAGGTTCTTTGTCTCCAATGATGAACGCAGGAGTTTTCGTGTCTCGTTGAATTACTTAAAAGTTGCTCACCTCCACGTATTATACCCGTGTTTGTTTTAACCCGTTCTAGTTGTTTCCATATGATGATGGTGTAGAGGAAGCAAAACCTAGGTGCACACCTCAATTAGCAACATCGTAATTAATGGAGAAGAAATTTGCGACACCACTTTTGTTTGACAAATCCATTTTTGTGGAACAAGTTTGTGCTTGATTTTTTGCTAATGCTTCGTTGATCCTCCTTATTTTTCTAGATTTGGCTTGTTTTTAAGATTCATGCTATCTTTCACTTTACTTTATCATGAAAGCTATGTACTCCTATATCATTTTGAGTAATAAATATAATTTTCTTTCAAAAAAAAAAACTTAGAAAAAACTTGAGATTGGGTTATTGACTAGAGGAAACATTTGATTGATTGTTTAAAAGACCCTATTTGTTTCACAAAAATATAAGCATTTCTAGTTCCCAAGTCTCCAATACCCGGGCTAGGTCCATCAAAGCGAGCCCGTGTCCATCGAGGCAAGGACTAGGTCTCTAATGCTTGAGCACGAGTCCATTGAGGCTAGGCTCAAGACACGGTTCCCCTGGCCCAAGCCCCTAGAGCCCAAACCCCTTGTTCCCGCACCCGACCCTACATCAATAATGATCATTCTCGGCCTCGACGCTGAGCTCTAGTCCATGCCGCTCAAGCTTGGCTCCACAAAGGCTGTGCATGAGTTGTTGGCGTTCCAAGCTTGGGTTCTTGATTAATGAAACGCTCGTTCTTATAAAAATATTTTTCTATAATTGAATTTTAAATTATTTTAATTTTTAAAAATTTGAATATCTAATTTTTTTTTATTTTTAAAAATTTTAACTTTTTATTTCTTTGTTCTTTTCTTTCCTTTTCTTATTGGGCCACTCGCAATATAACAAGGCCAACCTCAATCCTTGTCGATCTAGCAAGACTTGAACTCGTCGGAATGTGGCAAGGCTTGAGTTCGACTAAGGCAACAATTGCGTGACGGCAATTGGCCAAAGAAGAAGGAAAAAAGAATAAATTAAAAAAATTAAAATTTTATTTTTCACAAAGAAAAGCAAAAACAAAGAGAAAGAAAAAATATTAAAAAGAGTGTAATCCATACCAAACGGTAGAAAATATTTTCTAGCACATTTTCAAGTTTCAACCAAACACTGAAAAATATAATAATTTCTACGAAATAAACGAACCTTAATTTCATTCGCTTCTACCAAACATGAAAAAAAATACATATTTACTCAAGCCTACAAATGCTGCTATATATAAATTATATGTGTGTGGAGTGTATATTAAGAGAGAAAAATGTAAAAGTGCCCGACGCTTGGGTGCTTAAATATGACCTAATAGACTTGGGCCCAAATGGTCAACTTAAAAAAGTAGGTCAAAATATTAACCGAGTTTAAACGTTTAAGTTTTTCAATTGGCTTTCGGCTTGAGATTTTCAGAATTAACATAATTTTTTCATTTAAATTATAAGTTTGGTTTAGAAAGTCTCTCATTTATAAGAGAAGTCCTAATTATAGTGCAAACACCGAAATGTACTCAAATTTCTGTCACGTGAAACTGCAAGATTTAATGATTACTCTAAACTTACTATGATCCATCTATTTAAATTTGAAAAATTGTCGAAAAATATGTGGGTACATACTGTTTATCTATGTCTATAAACGTGTGCATAATAGAGTGTCCTATCAACAAACATGCGGTAACTAAGTTTGACCTAACATAATTTAGAAAAAAATATATACAATTTTTTTCTAAGTCCATCAAGATTACACATGTTCTCTAAAGTTGCACAGAAAAGATCAAACTTCAGAAGATAAATTCAGTAGGGAATGCGATAGATCAGGTTGACTGTATCGCATGCATGGCCAATTTCCGAATCTTGAATCCAACGCAAGAGTACCGTGCAACAGAACCAAAAGCTTAAAACACAAATTGCACAACCATACTCTTGTCAATAACACGCTGCAAGTAAAGAAAAGATGCATATGTTACACTTTCTTGAAAATCCTAAGCAAAAAGTTGAGATATGCAAGTTGTGTCGAAATACTTATTATTTCCTATTCTTTGTGGGGAAGAAGATCGCTTGTCATGATGACAAACAGTTTAATTTGTTGCCATTCATCAGATTTTGTCAACAGAAATGTACAGCACAGTCTAGTACCAAGAAAAGCCATTGAAAGAACTTGTTCCAGAAATGAACGACAAGAAGATATGGAGGAGGGTCATGACTCACCGGGATCACCGTGGACGGCGCTCACGAGTCGCAGAGAGACCTTCTTACCCAACAGCTCGTCGACGTTGTCAAGGACCGACGCGTTGAAGTCGTTGAAGTCCAAGACGTACTTCTTCATCAGCACCACGGTCCCCTTGACCTTCTTGGACCCGCCTTGCGCCGGCGGCCCACTTTGTCACCACAGTCGAAGGCATGCAGCATCCGGATGAAACAGCTTATCCATTCCGGAGAATTGATTGAAACCTTTGTTGCGAAGCTGATCCGGGTGAGGAAAAGAAGGATGGGTATGTGAAAAGACTGAAGAAGAGTATGCGTTGCGATGGAGGGTATTTATAAGGAAAAGTCCGACGCTACGGCGTCACCGAGAAGCTTCCCTTCTTTATCGGAGACCTGGAATTTCTTTCCTTTCCCTATTTTCCTTTCCCTCGATCTCAAAGACGTATTTTCATGTATGCTCAATAGGAAATATTTGATCTATAAAGCAAAAGAAAATAGCCTACATTTGGTAGTTGGGATAGGATATATCATATAACAGGTTTAGTTTTTTTTTTTTTTTAGTAAGATAAGATGTATATTGACTTTTAACCAACGGAACTATACAAAAAGTAATTCTTGGCACCTAAAAACTTGCATTCTCGATGTTGTTGTAGTCCATTTACATTTTTTGTCACCGTCAAACATGTGGCTCTAGAATGCTGCAATGAGCTCTTTTCTTTTGTTTAAGATGTAGATCGTAATGTAGATGATACGGTAATTATGAATTGATTGATAAAGGTCATCTCCATTTTTGCACTTGTGATTTCTTTAGTAGTGACTCATGAGAAATTCTTACTATTTTCATTTGTACATTTTTCAAATTCATTTATATCGATATGTTGCTCATATCAAACAATGGACAAAATAGGATATAAAAATATCTGGATTTATTATTGCAACTCACTAAACGGTAGATAAAATATAGCAAAATCCCTAAATTATATTGTATTCTATCAAGTCCTATCTTGATAAAATTATCAGACGACCAAACGTAGCCTTATAATTTTGAAAACCTAAGTTTTCTCATCTAATTGAATGATTAGTATCTTAGGCACTCATTAAATAATACTTTTTTTATAGATTTTTTTCCCTTCTTCTTTTCTTAAATGAGGAGAGAAATTGAGTTGGTTTTGTTTGAATTGATAGACCAAATCTTGTGGAGGTGGCGCGTTCATTTACGCGCTGATTCAACGATGGTTACCCAAGACCCATTTAGGGAAGACGACCCGCGAAGATTTGGTGATGATTAAGGGTTTAATGAAGTGATTTGCACGCGGGTTGCTTTTGAATCTAGTGGCGTTGCCTTAATCCTCGGGCTATCTTTGCCTCAATTATTCTCGTTCTTCACACGTCGAGATTATCCGATATGACAAAAGGCTTGAAAAGCTTGACAAATGATGCCAATGTTCACTTTTGGTAAAGGTCATCTTATCTTCCGTCTCGAGTTGTCTCTTCTGTCCAGATGCATCCATTTGAACGATAGCCGATTAGACAATTCGTTGATCATATAACGTGATATCATACAGCGAGCGACCTCGCAAAATTCTTACATTTAACACTTTTTTAGGAAGAGGATAGAATGCCAAATCATCTATTCCATGTGTTCCTCTCATCTATGTAATTATTTCATTTTTTTTTTCTTTTCCTAAATACATGCATGCACACAATCTCTAGCACATGCACAGCCCATCTCATGTATTTAATGGATCCATTATGATTCCTTTTTCTCTTCTTCTTTTTTTTTTTTTTTTTTTTGGGGGATAAGATTTAGATATTATACGATGCCTTGATCAAATGGTTAGATTGGGATCTGACCGGGGTTGAAGGGCGAGAAAATATAATTGTAAGGTAAAGAAAGATTTCATTATCTAATATCATAATGAACTTTTCAACAAATCAAAGTTTTAAGGGAAAATCTCAAAAATGGACTCAAGTGTTCTCATTTTCTTAAATAAGTGCCCGAAATAGACTTTATTTCAAATAAGGACATGAAGTGTCATCACTTTCTTAAATAAGTGCTTGGAGTAGATCTTGTATCAAATGAGAACCTAAAATGATTATGTCTATTTTAAATAAGGGCATGAAGTAGCTATGTCCGTTTCAAATAAGGACTTGAATTTTAAAACGAGGAGCATTTTAGTATTTGCTATTTTCCTTTTTTTCTTTCCTTTTTAATTTTTGTTCTTCTTCACCCCCTTTGCCATTGCCAATCGCCACCCATTGGCAATGCCCACAGAGGGTTGGGCAAGGGTCGTCCTCGCCGGCAAGGACAAACCCACATCGGCTACAAGCGAGGACGGCCTCCCTTGGGAAAATTCACCCTAGAGCCATCTGCGAGGTTAGCCCTCGATAACCCCAAATGAAGCCAGCCCTCTCCGGATGCGCGAAGGTGGCCTCGCCCGCAATAGCCGAGGGATGGGCGACCTCGCGCAGGCCAAGCAAAGGCTAGGCGAATTCGCCGATCGTCGCCCACTAGCGAGGGTGGTTGTGCCCTCGCCTAGGGCAAGCAAGGTCAACCCTCACCGGATCTGCGTGAGGATGGCTTCGCCCGGGCCACCAACAAAGGCTTGGCAGGTCCTCGTCCCGCGGTCTAGAAAGGATTAGCCTCACCTACCCTGTGAGAGCTTGCCGAGTCCTCGTTGGCCCTTACCCCGGCTAGAGAAGTCACCCAACCCCTCGCCGACCACGGTGAGGCCACCCCGCAAATCGGCGAGGGTTGGTCTCACTTGGGGCCGCCAAGGGCCGACCTTGCGAGATGGCCCTAGGCGAGGTCGCCTCGCCCAAGCAAGCCGCCCCTTGCGCCCGGATGGCCTTGCCCGGCGAGGGAAGACGTTCACCCAACCCTTTTGTGGAGACGCCAATGGCTAGTTGACTTGGTGGTGAAGAGGAAGAAGAAGAAGAAGAAGAAGAACCGGAAAAAAGTAAAAAAAAAAAAAAAAAAAAAAAAAAGAAAATGAAAAATGATGAAATTACCTTTCACCATTCGAAAATTTAGTTGGTTGGCGACCTGCAAGATGAGGCCCTTATTTGAAACAACTAAAGTTACCCCATGCTCTTATTTTGAAAAAACCAATGTTACTTCAAGTCATTATGTGAAATAATGTTAACTTCGGGTTCTTATTTGAGAAAATAATAATGACACTTCGTGTCTTTTTTTGAAATGTTTCCAAGTTTCAATGCAAGAGTTATATCTCGTCTTGTCTTTCTTATCCACATACACAAGTATAAATGTATATGTAAGAGAAAAAACCGAATCAAATCTATAAAAGAAAGATAAAACATCACAGCTAAATCTATTATAAAATTTAAGGGTAGGTATTTTTTTTCTAGAGTCACAATGACAAAAAAAACAACGAATTATGTTTAGTTTATGATTAAAGGTAACGTACATAAGTTAGACAAATCATGTCGAATTTCTCCACAAATAAGATCAATAAACGATGCACACGTGCATGCTATTTATTGACCACGTGATTCGTGACCCTCTACCAATTTAGTTCGCACAGCAATCAAATCAATTAACATAGCATAGTACACGAAACAATAAAGAAAGGAATTCCTTGCAAACGTTCTAATTTAAGTTTCGGGCAACAAAACATTCTAACCAATCGAATTAGCCCCATATGATTTGAATAAACATATTTTATATAACAACTTTGACCAACGAAGGCGCAATTTAGTCGGTAATCAAAATAGATAATACCAAGGTGCAAGGTATCTCATTAGGACAGCTACAGAACTGTACAATAGATTTTTTTTTTGGGTGGGGGCCATTTATGTACTATACATAGATTAAGTTAAATTGAATATTTTTTCAATCAATTTGACTTTAGGGTACCATGAAAAATTGATGGTGGCAATAATCTAATGCTGAGCCCCGGAATCGATTGCTTCCTTGGCGTCTCCCCACGAGTAGACATTGCACCAAAAGCATCTTCTTTTGTCAGTGCAAGAAAATCGAACTACCAGATTGAATATGAATACATCTGATTCGCCTAAAAGAAAAAAAAAAAAAAAAAAAGATAGCGATTTCGCCAATCACACACATGACCTAAGCTTTTGGGGGACGTTTGAGCTAACTAGCATTTTTTTTTTTCAAACTTTTAGAGGTTTCACCAAAACATGGATTCAGTAACCTCGACGCCATGGTCGAACTTCGAGACTACATCGACCGCAACGACGGCAATCATGGGTGTGTTAAATTAATACCGAGTTTGGATTCGGATAACGTTTTATTAAACCGAATTTATCAATAAAGTTTTTTCCAAGCGGATTATAAATCGGCTGAAAAAGGAAGAAACAATTTCCTTCTTGGATTCTCTATTTCGATGTGCAAACAAGACTTTTGTGCACACTTTATATATATATATTAAAGGAAAGAAGGAGTCTGCGTAGAGTTTAAGAAGGAATCTGAGGGCCCAGAGTCAAAGTGTTGAGTCTGGGCGCGCGCACACAGACTCCACGTCGAAGAAAGAAGCAGCATCTCTCCCCACGTGAAGCTAATTTGAGGTGGGCCACCGGTCAAATTTGACCTTTAGGGCACACGTATAAAAAGGAAAAATTTGCAGGCTCTTTTTGCCGTTCAAGTCCGCCGAAGTTGGATGGAGAATAAATTATCCAAATGCTGAAGTTATAGCCTTATCAGCTATTGGCTTTAATCATAGTCTGCTCATCTTGTCAACTATACCCACTACAACACATAAACACCGAGAGTTCAAATATGAGCCATTTTGGATGGAAGACGAAGATTGTAGGAGAATAGTCAAGCGAACATGGGAGGATTCCTATCTGAAAATTTCGGTTAGAAAAATTGAAAATGTGGCTACTCAACTAGCAGCGTGGAGTAAAAAACGATTCCCCAACTTGTATAAGAAAATCAAAGGGCTGAAAAATGGAGCTTCAGTTTCGGATGAACAACCCCACCTTGCAATATGATCATTCTGGGATTCAGAATATCCACAAAGAAATCGAATCCCTATGGCGACAAGAATAAATGTTTTGGGGTATAAGATCGAGAATTAAGTGGCTCAAATGGGGAGATAGGAATACAAAATTTTTTCACGCCACCACTATACAACGGAGAAATAGGAACCGTATTACCATGCCGATGTGAATGCCGAAGGCGATTTAGGGTGAGGAATAATGAATCTCTCAAGATCATGCGATGGACTTTTACCAAGCAGGTGGATTAGGTCGGAGTTTGGATCAATTCAAAAATAGTTCAACCCACATTGACCCTTTTTATATACAATACAAATCTAGCAATACATATCCAACCTGATCGGTCCCCATACATGACCCGATCCATATTGTTAAAAATTCAGTAGAACTCATAATTAAATTGAGGTGAGAACATGGAGTGACGAGTGCAAGATTAAGTAGAGATCCAAAGAAAGTGAAGATAGAGCCATAAATGTGGTTGGTCTAAGTAATTTATGAACCCATTTAACATCCATATTATTTTAGGTTGTACCATTTTTAACCCTTTTATTGAAATAACTAACCCAATACAACTACTGAACCCATCAAATATGAGTTACAAAATGAGTTTATGAACCATTTTGACAAAGTCTAATACTACATAGACACAAAGGATGCATGTGAGAAAAAAAAAAAAAAATATATGTAATGCAAAATTCACCGTCCGTAACTATCACAATCCTTTTTAACGAAAGAAGAGATGCCAAGTTATTAGTAAATTAGAAACGAAAAGAAGTAAATATTAAATCACAGTTACAAAACATTGAACATGTTTTTTACATTCCAACTTGATAATCATTGTTTCTAATAAGTTTTATTTATTTTTTATTTCACACAAAAAAAAAAAAAGAAGGGCGTCTAGCATCAGCAAACTTCAAATGACCCACAGAAGAATGTTTTAGTTTAATGCTGTGAATTTAGCTTCTTATCCGTGCCCCATCACGATGCATGTGGAAAATTAAAGACCGACGATACGTCTAACTCCAATTGCCGTGCTCTACAGACTAATAAAGGTCAATTACTTGATAGACTTTTCCATGGCTTTCCATTGTGCGCTCTTTCAATAGCCAACTATAGAAGCAACTCCAGCTTTTTCCATGCAAGTGACCTAATTTTGAGTTCCATTCCCATAAATGGCCAAGATACACCCGGGCATCACGCACTCGCACATGCTCTTGTTGCCATTATATGAAAATCAGTCTAATCCCACGAGATAATTTCAAAAGAGTTTAATAAGCAACCCGTCAAAATGAAGATTCTTCCCATTTTTACGTTTAAATTATCAAAACCATGATATGGACAGAGTCAATTTTTTGTTAGGAGCTGGAACCTGAGATCATCTCTTTGAATTTAAAACCTGAATTCATGGACATGTTCTTCCCCTTTGTATAGAGGCTCCTTCTAAAGGGGCTGCTTATTGCCAAGGTCTATAAAAATGGGAAAAAGAAAAGGAAAAAGGAAAAGACAACGTTGGAACACATGAATGAATAAATGAAGATCATACGTATGTGCATGCGGTCCTGTAGACGTCTTCATGTATGCGTGAATATTATACTAAGTGCGTGAAAATTAGATTATTATTATTATAATGGAGAGAATAGGTATACCGAATAAAAAGTGCTTTGATTCTTCTTCCTACAAAAGCCAAATGTGAGGTGCTGCTAGCCTGCTATGGCCACCTCGGCGGCCGTTCCTTGAGGTGAGATCATCGACTTGCCGCCGCCGCCGCGCGGTTGGTTTCATTTACCTTGTGGATGGTAACGGGGGAATTTGTCGTTAGCCGATCGAAATCTTTCTAGATATGATGCAGAGACTTTGATTTCCATGTCGTTACCCAGCTTGACACGGCATGTGCATCAAATGTTGACACTTCAAACGAACAGATATGATATCAAACTCGGATTCTCCTCCAATGTACAGGATACTTTTTTTTTTAACAAAAAAAAAAAAGGTCTCAAACCTTATATTCGGATGCCAATTCAATCAAAATTTTTCAATTTGCTACTTTTATTCTAAATCTTTTGAAAATTTGACAATGTAGTCCTTCCAGCTATTTTTGGCTAACACCACCATTTAGGTGTAGGTGATGTGTGTGCACCCGCAGAGAATGTTGATTTGTACGATTTTGATTTTGGCCATTTGATATGACTATTAACGTGACATCACATAAAGAGATCACATCGGACGCCAATGTGGGAGTTAAAGGCTTCATCGGTGTTAGTATCCATTTTTGCATTTTTTTCTCTACAATTTTAACTATGGTTTCACATTGATCCACATTTGAGAACTTGAGGTACTCGACCGAACAAAAAGAAGATTTGGATACTCGATTATAAAACAAGCCAAAGTTAAGATGCTTGTGGTATTATTCCCTCTTCACAAAATAATACTAATAATAGTGATAAAGGACACAAATTCCACATCCCACGAAGTAAGGTTTTTGGTTTTTACAATGCCTTCTGTACTAACGTCTTTAATTTGCATCAACATATATATTTGTCCTAAGTAATAACAGATTGTACTTTGAGATTACATATACATATAGGTGATCACACCATTACTTTCTCAAATGCATTAATTTGGAGATACTAGTCAAAGTAACATTAGCAAACTTCTCCAAAAAGTTTGATTTATTTGTCACCGCAATGGTTCAATGATATATTTATTCAAAGTTTGGCAGTAGCTTATAGGTTTGTGTATCTTTATGGGTTCAACGGGTCACCTCGAGCTAGCATCATTAAAATCAATCCTACATAATGAAACATAATTGATCAAAATCAGACATTAAAAACTACGCATGGATTTGGAGTCTGGTAATCGCGGGCCGGTGAGATTCTGCCTCGACGAAGCTCGTCTGAATTTCGAAAGTCAAGTCAATGAAACTAATTTAACGCCACGTGTATTGAGTATTCCAAGAACTCCAAACCAAGGAAGAAGAACAAAGTCCTTCACTAAACGACCAACAAGTGCCTGGCTACAATTATTCTGAATGTCTCTTTTTTTTTCGTTTATACTTAAATATCCAAATATTAAAAATAACATATATATTCATGTGTTGTTGTCTTGAGAATTTGATTGCATGGTGATCATTTTGGTGATGTCAAGATGCTTGTATTATTTATAGTGTTTCTATTATTGATAAAAAGTTATATCTTGGACATAAGGAGGAAGATGGAAAAAAATTAAAGCAAAGGGAAGCGAGGTGATTAACCATAAAATATCCACCTGTCAACTCTCCATAAGTCCCTCTGTGGAGCACCAAAATAATATAACAATAACAATTGAATTTAGTAATTCAATCCTCTCCTCGATTGTCGGAGTTGGGGTTAGTAATTCAATCTTCTCTTGATTGTCGGAGTTGGGGTTTCTCAAAGCCTAACAACTAAAACCCGAGTGGTCACCGGACTTTGACGTGGGAGGCCAACCTGCCTTGGGCTTTCAGCCTTAGGAAGGCTTGCCTTTTCCAAAGGCAAGTAAAAGAAATCTGCCAAACACTCTCACCCGAAAAGCCGTGTACTCAAGCATGGCCTCCAGAGATCAAATATGACCGTAGGGATCTCGAGCTGGACCTCAAGGAACCGAGGCCTTGCCTCTATCGACACAACCGAGCCTTGACGGGCTTGTGCCCAAATGCCAATGACTTGACTATGAAAGCTAGGTACCTAAGCATAGCCGGCTATAACCTAGGCATGGACTAGGGTCGCAAGTCCAACCACAAGGAACTCAAGCTCGAGCTCAATGAACCTATGCCAAGCCCTTAAGGATGTGGGCATAGGCGTCGGTCCTGCTCTCAGCGCCAAGGTCTAATTATATCTTGAAAAATAATTTCTGATTTTTAAAACATAAAATTATTTTTTTGAATTTGAGTATAGAATTTAGTCAAAGACTTTCCTGTTAGACTTTTTTCTTAGGCATCCAAAGTCAAAAAATGAGAAAAAAATTTCGTTAGTAGATTTTTCTGGAAATAAATGGATATGTACTATTTTCTAAAAGCTTTGGTGGCTTTTAACAAGAAAAAAACAGGAATAGAAGGGATGTCTTTCTTTTTTACCCATAGTGTAAAAGTTGTTTTTTCCCTAATCAGGAGTTAACACAAGGCATTAAAATTCAAATCATTGCTTGTTAATTTCTTCACTTAGGGTGTTTTTATTTCCCGAATGATTTGAAAAATATTTTCTTAAATGATCGTGTGTATCACTTATAAAAATGAATGAATGAGAAATATTTTCATTGTTTATAAAAATGTTTACATATATATAGTTATCGTCATTGACTAATTATTTCAAGCAACATAATTTTTGGGAATATGGAGAAATAATCTCATCTTTCACAAAAACAGTTAGACACAAAGAGTTATTGAGATGAAAACATATGTCATCAATTAATTATTTAAAGAGTACAAGTAAAAGCAAATTGTTTTAGAAAATATTTACAAGTCAATCATTTCTGCAAAACCAATGTAGCCTTATTTTTGGTTAAAGTTACATGGTCAAGGATTTGAGATGTTGCATAACCTATTTGGCCTCACGAGAGCCAAAACTCACATTACATGGGAAATTACCGATGGCAATTTAGTCTTAAATATTTTAATTATGCCAATTGAGTCCACTTCAACATATTCTAATCAAAATTGATCGGATGGACTCAGTAAAATATGAAAAGGTTTAGCACTAAATGACACAGTTAAAATGTGTATGACTCAATTAAAAGGTTCGCCCCAGTGGCCACCCTTCCAACATGGAAGGGGAGTGAGGTTCAAATCCCCACCTTCTCAGGGGGATGGGGATAGGGACGTGTAAGTTTCGAGAGTGAGTTGCAAATCCACGCCCTGCAAGAGGCGAGGGCACAAGTCTGCGGAACGGAGTGTAGAGTAGGGAATAGAGTAGGATCGACAAAAAACAAAAAAACAAAAAAATTAATCAAAGTGCAATAAATTTATGAGTTTTTTGGTAATTTTCCCCATTATTACATACAGCACAAAAGGCTTTTCATTCACTATAATGTTCCAATTTTTGAAGGTTTGCTTCAAGATTGGAAACATAGGCTTAATCGACGATTTAAGGGTTCTAGGAGAGCGAGATGACTATAATGATCATCACTTAAATTGTTGTGCCTGCAAAAACCATCAGATTGAGCAGATAGCCCAGATGGTTAAGTTATGTGATAGATATAGATCAGAAGAAAAAAAGAAGATAAAACTCTTTTATAGCTGATGATCTTGCAATTGAAGTAGAAAGAACATGTTGAAGGTTGAACCTGGGGTTCCATACTGGAATTTTACGACCTGACATTTTTTCCAATCCATAAAACAATCGATTGTACATGTAAAGTTTGAAACTCTTACATAACTCGACAAACACTTTATGCTATATTTGTTTTGTCGTTATTCATATTTCACACATACACTAACTTTCATACCAGAACAGAGGAACAATTAACAACGAATAAACAAGAAAAGAACAGGCACGCGTGCACAAGTTCAGATCGTGACGCTGTTGGGAATTCCTTGGCAGTCACTCCGCCTTCGCTGGTCGGGTAAAGCAGCATATAGGGCACCTCGACTGGCCCTACCCGGTTCCTCCACCTCTTGTCCCCATTCATGCTCATAATCCTTTCCTCGACTTCTCCCAGCTTCTTTCCAAACCTCTCGAACGCCTTCAGTGGCTCAGCATCTGCCGTCCACTCAGGAGTGTCTCTCTTGCCGAGATACACCGTCGGTAGAATGCATTGACAGGATCTCTATAAGCGAAATTCCTAGAAGTGTCTGACTGGGCTGTTATGGTTTTCAGAAAGCCTTTGTCAGGATTTTGCTTGAGCTCTTCAAATCCGAGTACCTTCCTCAGGCATATAGCGACGGCTGAGGGTGGGCCGGTTCGGAGGTACCCTGCATAAGGGTATTGCCCGAAGTTCACAGCCGCATGGAGAGCAGACGCGATCCAGATGGTGATCGTACATGTCTCTGTTAGGTCCTTCACAGTCTGCATTTTAGGCCACCAGGGCTCACCCTTCTTGTCGCCACGTGTCCCTCACGAGTTCCTTCCACCAGGATTGGAGCTCCTTGTCATTCTGGCAGTCTGGTCGCTCTTGTAATAAAAGGAGCAGTAGTCCTCAACCCATCTGATCGCGGACCAGATCTCAAGCCCATCTACCGCGTAGGGTAGTCCTCAATCAATAGGCGGAGGCCATGCGGGGAGTTTGCATCTTCTACAGCGACTCCCCTGAAGACATTGAAAAGGTAATTTTTTCGTCACGCTCAGTCTATCAGAATAATTCGAGTAAAACAAACAGGAGCTATATTGATATGTATCTTGGCACGAGCCTCAGCTATTCCAAGTACATTTGCGCTGTCTTCATCGGCCTTTATTTGTCTTGCTTTTGAAGGAATTTTAAAGAGTCTTATGGATGATTTATTTGTACAGAACAGAAAATTTACAAAACTTGATGAGGCCAGGGGCAGGAAGCGCTTGCTCGGGGAAAATCCAGTTCTTGTAGATGGCGGAAGACATCTCCATGGAATACTTTGCCGGGAATACAGTCGTCTCCAGGATTCCACCCGCATTGATCACAATCTGCCTGGCGATTGCATTTATCTCCATCGTGTCGCGAAATGGGGATGCAAAAGCTTGTGGATCGGGTGAAGCACACTCAGTTGTCTATTTGTTGCAATCACAAATGGTTCAATCACCGCGTGAGTATTCAACCTGCAGTAAGAATCAAGAAAATTATCAATATGCAGGAAATAAATAGACTTTCTTCCTCTTCTGTATATAGTTGAATGCTCCTCAGAAATCTTTACCAGTGGCTGATGAGTTGATGATAGCCTGAGTCGTTAACTGCCGCATAAGCTTTTAGCCAGCTGCCAAATGGAACCTTTTGACGCCTTGATCGGCTGGCGCACCTTGCTTATTGCGCCAAACTCGTCTCCTCAGGATGCTGCAAGCTTAGCTCTATTGCCAACGGCTTCAGGGTACCATCATCCTTCAAGAAGAGGACTGTTCGAGTAGCATACGTTTTTGGTGGTGGTGGTCGTGTTTATCCGCCTCAAATATGGCATGATGGCGTCATGGTGATCTAATATGAACAATTTGTTCATCTTGATAGCCTGCATTTGTTATGCATCGTTTCAATTTGGATATTATAACTTAAATGGGCTCTCCATCATCTTTTAAGCAAGTATATATGGACGCTCTTAGTGATGTGAGATGCAACGAAGGTACCTGTTCGACAGTTAATCCATTCAGTTGCTCCTGGAATGAGCTCTTCCCTTATTGAACTGCTCTGGTTGCCATATATATTAGGGTCACAGCTGCCGGAGGAATTCCTGAAATCAACAAAAAATGTTCAATTAACTAGACAACCGGTGGAACTCCATTCCGTACCTCATTTTAATAATAACTGAATTTGTTCGAGCTGTAACGTGAAAGATATTGTTATTTACCTGGAGACAGCGAATCACGACAGGGTTGACTCCAGCGAGCATTTCTCTACGAATTCTACATCTGTCCTCAGGCAGTCTTATCCTCTGCACAGGATGATTGCTAAACGTTAGGAAAACAGCCTCGAACTAATCAGATCCAAAGGTCCCATAGATATATGTATCCATTACCTTTGATCACCTGAGGCATGGGGTACTCGAGAAGCCTTCCCCATCTGTCCGAAAGAGTATCTTAAGCATCTCGAGGGGAATGTGCTCCTTCAGACTCTCCAGCAAAGGGCCATTGGGAAGCTTAATACCGCCCTCATATAAAGATTTAGCACATCCCGGAAGGAGTCAAACTCATTGGGCGTGCTGTCGAATATACTCTCTAGCTCGGGCTTCAGAAATTGACCCACGGCTTTTAGAGCATAAGCAAGGAAGTCAGACATCTTTAAGTGGCCAAACCGTTCGTCCCTTGGAACGTATGTGTTTAGGCTCATGAGCAGAGGCAGCCTGCTCTCAGTATTCGGATCTGTCAATAACAACGTGAAAATTCAGTAACATATACTTACAAATGAAGCATCACTATCAAAAAAAAAAAAAAAAAAGCCATAATAATCTCACATCAAATTGGAGATTCATGATATGAGTGCGTTATCTAACCTGTTTCAGTCGGAGATCGACCAGTCCTTCCTCTGCGAGGATAGGGATATTCAGAAGATCCTCCTAGAACAGGGCGGGCATACTTCGTGCCCTTGTCTGGATCGCCCAAATCATTGTAGTAAGCATAGTCGTACACCCTGTCCCACTCCTGAAGCACTCCCGTTCCGTCTCCTCTCAAGTTAACTAACTCTTCCTCTCGGTACTTCACCAGAGGCGCTGGAGTTTGGCTCGGAAGATACGTCTGCAATAACGTGCTATCTTATTAGAGACAACCGAAGGAACCCTAATCCAATCATATTGCAATTTCATCTGACAGAATAGAATAGAGTCCGAAACTGAATTGCCTTCAGCCAATATAAAGTGCAATTCCTAAGCGAAATGCCCACTTCAATGAAATCGGAAAGCTTACAAGATGCTGAAACTGGCTAAAAGTAGGGGTATAACCAGAGAATTCCTGGAAGTGAGATTCTAATACGCAAATTAGGTTTTCGTGGAAGCTAAGACCGTTTGAAAAGTCCCTCCTTTCTGACCAATTTTCTGCATCAGCTTATTTTTTTAGAACTACTATATGCAAAACAAGATTTAAGTCTTCATACTCGGAGGCTATGTCTCTTATTTTGTCCCTATAGATTTGAGACTTCGAAAGAAGCAAATCATAAATTGCGGCTATAGCTTAGCTTCATCAAAGTATTGTGATCGAACCTTGTTAGGAGAAGAAGACCCGGTCCTTCTTGTACCGGTCGGCAGGGTAGACCCACGAGTTGCAGACGAAGTGGACTCGGCCCTCGCCAGGCACATCTTCGAGCGTGATCGTCTTGAGGTAAAACTGACTGTGATGGTTGTTTTGTACGGTGATTGCCCCCGGAACTCCCACCTTCTTGTCCCAATTGAAAGTGACCTCGAACGCCGAGTCCCCTGTCGTTAGGGAGTGATGGTAGTGATCCATTTTTTCAAGATATGCAGGCTTTCCCAATTTCCCCTGCAAACCGTTCTCTGCAAAGCGCGAAAAAGAAATAAAATGTTTCAAAGCTTTGATCTTTTCGCCCTGCTGAAAGAGAATGACGTTCATCTTTAACATGGCAAAGGTCCGAATCTGTTCAATGATTCGCGCAAAGTCATTCGCATTTTGTTTCCACTTTTCAGTTCGTTCGCACTGATATTATGTTATCTATAATCTTCTTGCCGTCGCAAGCATGGTGCCGTTTCAACAGACAAGGAACCGAGCTTGTGCTCAATGAAGTGATTTAGAAAGCAACGTCCTTGCAGTACGCGGCACAAATTTCCAATCAAAGTGACAAATGAAAGCTTATATAATTATATTATTGGCCAATAACCCGAAAATTAACTACAATAATTGCTAACGCCGTGCACCATTGGTTGATTAGGTGGTGTGGCACTAGGACGTCACATGAGGGAAATCACCACATGTTTTAGGATGAAGTCTTTTCTTGTTGCAGCGCACGCCATGGGTAATTGGTTTTAAAATGGGCAAATTCCAAAACCGGAACCTTTGAACCTACCCTATTATAATCGATTTCTAGTTTTTGAACACTGGAACCTATTCTTTTTGTTGAAAACGTCTAGAACCTATCATGTTTTTCTGGTACAATTCCAGGGTCTACCCAAGAACCTGCTTCTTTTTCTTTTTCTTTTTTTTGTTCTTTTTTTATAGCAAAATCATATGAGGTTATGAGTAACAAAAATTTTCAAAGTAAAATATGAACAGCAGAAATCTATATTTACCAAAAACAACAATTAATAAGATGTACATATAGTCATGTACAATTATAAATAATAAAAAGCTCAAGCATAACATAAAACATAAATTATAAAACTCCATTCCCCACTTGTCTATAAAAATTTAAGGGAAGAAAATTGGTGAGAAGTTCAAAGGTAAGACAAATGATGAAAGAGTGTTGAGGTTAAAATTTAGAGAAAAAAAGAAATTAGAGTTTTGGGCTTTTAACTTTTAAACTAGTTCCTACGTTAGGTATTCACTCAAAACCTTTTCTGGATTGGTTCCAGTGGAACCTATTCCTACACCAGATTTTTGGGCGGTCTGATCTTAAACTGTCAGGTAGAACCAATTTAATTGCACACCTCTAGTGCACACAAGGCAAAGAGCCATTCTATGGATAACATTTTTTTTTTGGTCGAAATTATATGGATAACATGGACGATCGGAAAGAGACAACTCTTTCAGCCAATTCTCTTATGTATTATTTTAGAGTGAAAAGACGATAAGATCTGAGCACTCTTGCGTCGTCCTTCATGGCGATGGCCCATCATATTCAATTCATGCATCATCTTCATGATGTCAATGCAAACCTTAACCTGTTAATCAAAACCCGATTCAACCATTCATAGATGAACGCCGACTTTACCCACGGTGAGATCTTAGCTCTGTTGCCGGCATGCGTAGAGGAAAATCCATTCGTAGTCAAGAAACATAGTCTTGCAGAAAAGAAACTTTAAATTCAAGAAATATGTTCGGTCAGAATGGGAAATTCGTTTGGTCAGAAACGATTAAAAAGAAAAAAAAGAATATAGAGAACTTGACATTGGGCTATTGGCCGGAGGATATCTTTCACTGTTTGTTTATAATGGTCCGTTTACTTTGCGAAAAATATAACTTTTCTAAATATTTTTCTAAAAATCATTTTCATGAAAAATGAAAATATTTTTTATATTTGGCTGAAATGTGAAATGAGCTGAAAATATTTTCCAACATTTTATATGAAAAATTTAATTTGATTTTCCTAAATATATATACATTATCCTTTACCAATATATATATACATTATTTGGGCATGGGCCCATTAACTTGCCCGTAGATAGCTGAGAACCAAGTATGTGGGCACTAGAGTCCCAATCTAGCCTCAATCAAGTACCTTGGTTTTGAGCCCACAAGAAAGGTGTGTAAAATAATGGGTCAGAAATCACCTCGACCACCCATAACCAGGCCAAAACCGACAATTGTTATGAGTACTAGTCATGTTCCCTGTTTCCAATTGCCCACACGTACTGGACTAGTGTGTGTATATATTAAATTTCATCTCTCTATTTTCTCTATCTTCAATTGGCACAACTCTCTCTCTCTCTCTCTCTCTCTCTCTCTCCCTTTTATGCCTTTCAAAAAAAAAAAATAAACCTCGTATCAATTGCCAACTCCCCACTTTTTCTCTCTCTCCTCATTCCAGCTCCTGCATTGTCTCTCTTCAATTAATACTACACAATCTCTCCTATTTCTTCCACGTCCCTTGCATGATCAACAACATCTCTAGAGTGAGCTACGTTCATGGTAGTTTCTTCACTCTCGGTGAGTTGGGTTTCAAGAACCTTCAAAGAAAAGGTATGTCATTACTCTTTGTACTCTAGTCTTGATCTATGTACTCCATTATCTTTCACATCCTTGTTGGATTGAGTCACCTCAAACTAATAGCCATTATCTTTCATTGTTTTGTGTCCATTCTCTCTATAGAGATGTAGATCTTCTCTCCACCACCTTCACTCCCTCAACCCACCTCTCGCTCCCTACTCTCCCACTCCACCTCATCATCACCCCTCGTCTCGCCCTCTCCCATCTCTACTCCACTCCACCTACAACCTATGCCCGCCCTTCCCCTACTCCTCCACCCCCTCCCTACCCCTTCTCCACCTCCCTTGGTTGATTCCATGGACCAACCCCGTAAAACCGACCAAACCAATGGTCTAATTCCCTAGTGGATTCCAATTTTTGGAACCAACCCTTACTAGGCAATTCTCAATTCCAGGGTGAGCATCGTCCATGCGAGATCATGCTCACCCCTATTACCAGGCCAGCCTCAATAGACCCCGGATTAGCATCGGGATTTCGCCCAGCTCGATAGATCTTTGGCACTAATAATAGGGTCTTTAGTCTTGATCTTGATAAACCCTGGCTTAGGCACCAAGGACCTAGGCTCAATTGTCGAGGACCAAGCTCGAGAGTTTGAGCTTTGGGCTCAACCTCGATGGACTCAAGAGCAAGCATTGGGGATCTAGGCATGGGTACCAGACCCCGAGCATAGGCATGGGCACAAGACACAGCCCGACCTCAGTATCCGAGGCCGTGCATCAAGACCTAGTCCTCGATGCCAGGACTCGTGGAGCCAGCATTGGGGTTCATGGCTTAGCGTAAGTTTTGAGTCCAAGCACCAAAACCCGGTCATATTTTGGAAAATCATCTTTTATTTTTTAAAGAGGAAATCATTTTTTCTGAATTTTAGCATAGGTTTTTCAATAACCAGAAAAATATTTTCCATTAATTCATTTCTTAAGCAAATCAAACATCAAAAAATGAAGAAAATAATTTTTTCAAAAAAATTTCGAGAAGCAAAAAGAAAGCATAGACGATAAAGACTAAATCCATGTCTATAGGACGGATGTGGACTGGAGTGAGAACCCGAAAAATGATTTGGAGCTTTTCATAATTAAAAATTAAAATTAAAAGAATTAAATAAAGCGTGAGTGGAAAATTATAAACAGTCCAAAACAAATATTGCATAAATATTTGTCGATTTTAAAATTTGGACTCGATTGAGGAAAACAATTCATAATTCTGATTTAGTTTCATCCACTTCTTCCAAAACATGAAAAAAGATGGGACACATGTTTACTCGAGTTTACAAATGTTGCATAATACATACATACATACATACATACATACATACATACACGCACACACACATATATGCATGTATTTTATCTAAAAGAGTGAAAAAGTAAAACCGCCTGACGCGGGTGCTAAAATATGACCTAACTAACTTAGCCCAAATGGCCAACATTAAAATCAAGTCAAAATACTTAACCCTAGTTTGAACGTTTGAGCTTTTTCAATTGGCTTTTCTTCTTTCTTTTTTTTTCCTTTTTTTTTTATTTATTTATTTTTTTTTTTTTTTGCCTCGGCTTGAGGTTTCAGAATTAACATAATTTTTTTCCTTTAAATTATAAGTTGGTTTGCAAAGTCTCTCGTATATAAGAGAATCCTACCCATAAAGCGCAAACACCTAAATGTGCCCAAATTTTCTGTCACACGAAACAGCAATATTTAATGATTACTCTAAATCTACCATGGTCTATCTATTTAAATATGAGAAATTGTCAAAAAATATTTGGGTATATTCTGTTTATCTATGCCTATAAATGTGTGCAAGGTAGAGTCATCCTATCAACAAAAATGCGGTAACTAAGTTTGATCAATCATAATTCAAAAAAAGAAAATCTAACTTTTTTCTAAGTCCATCAAGATTACACATGTTCTCTGAAGCTGCACAGCAAAGATCAAACTTCAGAAGCTAAATTCAGCAGGGAATGTGACAGATTAGTCGACTGAATCGCATGCATGGCCAATTCCCGAATCTTGTATGCAACGCAAGAGTATCGTGCCACAGAACCAAAAAACTTAAAACACAAATTGCACAACTGTACTCTCGTCAATAACACGCAGAGTATCGTGCCACAGAACCAAAAAAACTTAAAACACAAATTGCACAACTGTACTCGTCAATAACACGCTGAATAAAAGCGAAGATGCACATGTTATACTTTCTTGAAATCCTGAGCAAGAAGTATTTTTGCTTTCTCATAATGGAACATCGAAACGCGAGAGATCCACTTCGACATATGCAAGTCACATGAAATACTTATAATTATTATCTTTTCTTCGTGGGGAAGAAGTCCATGTTACGCTTTCTCGAAATCTTAAGCAAGAAATCGCTTGCTTTTTAATTATAGAGCATCGAAACTCCAGCGGTCCACTTCGACATGCGGTGAAATACTTATCATATTGTCTTTTCTTCGTGGGGAAGAAGATCGCTGGTCATGATGACGAATAGTTTAATTCGTTGCCATTCATCATTTTCGCCAACAGAAATGTCCAGCACAGTGTAGTACCAAGAAAAGCCATCGAAAGAACTTGTTCCAGAAATGAACGACAAGAAGATAGCGAGGAAGAGGGTCATGACTCACCAACACCGTGGACGCGCTCACGAGCCGCAGAGAGACCTTCTTACCCAACAGCTCGTGGATGTCGTCGAGGACCGACGCGTTGAAGTCATTGAAGTCCAAGACGTACTTCTTCATCAGTACCACAGTCCCTTGACCTTTTAGAGCCCACCGGCGGCATGCCTTGTCGCCGCAGTTGAAGGCGTGCAGCATCCAGTGAAACAGCTTATCCATTCCGGAGAATGTGTGGAACCTTTTTTGCGAAGTCGATGGAATGAAAGGAAGAGAAGGATGGGTATTGAAATGAATGAAGAAGGGTAAGCGTTGCGATGGAGGGCATTTATAAGGGAAAGTTCGAAGCTACGGCATCGCCAAGAAGCTCCAGTTGTTTACGGGAGACTTGGAATTTCTTCCTTCTGTCCTCTTTCCGTAGTCTTAAGGACGTATTTTTCATGTATACTCAATAGGATGTATTTTACAAAAGAAGTTAGGGTTACGTTATCTTATCGTATCTTGAGTTTGATTCTTATTCAGAATAAAATAAATTCAGATATAAGGAGAATATAACCTGGATAAAAACATTGTATGAGGGAGATGTGATAAAGGTAGATAGAATTTATTATATTCATGGCGTAAGAGGTATATTTCTCGACTAACAAACTTCTTAAATTTAAAATACATATATTGATTAAATATAAAATATTAGGATTCTAATATAAAAAAGAAAAGTCAAAAGAAAAAAGTAATTGACAATTTTCTTTATTTATTCCTATATATATTTGAATTTTTTTCTAAACTATATTATTATATATGTGTGAGTATGTATATTTAGTAAGTATTTATATTCATTACACATTTTAGGTAATATTAGTAGTTCTTATTATTTAAGAAATTTATATTAAGGAATGATTGAAGGGAATAAACATGAAATAGAAAAAGAGAGAAAAATTTATTAACAAATAATAAATAAAAAAACGAAGTAGAAGAACCTTGATTTTTAAATGAATAAATTCAAAGTTGAGACGGATCTTTCAATTCACTTTGCCTCCCTTCTTCTTCGTATTTCTAATTCATGTTGAAACTTTACTACTTCTCCGTAGTTTTTAATTCACGTTAAAGTTCCTTGAAAATGACAAAAGAGCTCGAAACTCTTTTGCTCCAAAACTCTCTAGTTCATGTCAAAAGTTCACAAAAGAAGCAAAAGAGTGAAACTCCTCTTTTCTGTTGTTCTTTGATTCATGTTGAAATTTCCGCGAAAGTGACGAGATAGGCAAAGCACTATATTTTTCCAAATCAAGAAGACAAATAATTTTTTGTCTCTTTTATTAGATTTGACTTTTGTTGGCTGATCTACCTACTCCATGTTGCCGTAGTCCATTTTACATTTATTGTCATTATTGAACATGTGGCTCTCGAGTGCTGCAACGAGCTTTGTTCCTGTTTAAGATGTAGATTGTACAGTAATTATAAATTGATTGACAAAGGATATCTTCATTTGTGCATTTGTAATTTCTTTAGCAATAAATCATGATTCCATTTGTACATTTCATATTTTGTTCATATCAAACAAGGGATTTTATAAGATATAAAAGTATCCGATTTCATTAGTATTGTTCACTAAACAATGATAGAATATAATAAAATTCATAAATTACATATTCTATTTCATTAAATTATATCTTGATTAGAAATCTAGGCGACCAAACGTAATCTTATAATCTTGAAACCCTAATTTTTTCTCATTTAAATGCTTGATTAGTATCTATGGCACTCTTTAAATATAAAAATATTTGGATTCTAATATAAAAAAGAAAGTCAAGATTAAAAAATAATAATGTACAATTTTCTTTTTTTATTTATTCTATATATATATATTTGAATTTTTTTTTCCTAAACTATAACATTATATATGTGTGAGCATGTATATTCAGTAAGTATTTATATTCATTACACATTTTAGGTAATATTAGTAGTTCTTATTATTTAAGAAAATTTATATTAAGGAATGATTGAAGGGAATAAACATAAAATAGAAAAAAGAGGGAAAATTCATTAAAATAAATAAATAAAAACGAAGTAGAAGAACCTAGATTTGAAATGAATAAATTCAAAGTTGAGACAGATCTTTCCAATTCACTTTGCCTCCTTCTTCGTATTTCTAATTCATGTTGAAACTTTACTACTTCTCCATAGTTTTAATTCACATTAAAGTTCCCAAAATGACGAAAGAGTTGAAACTCTTTTGCTCCAAAACTTTCTAGTTCATGTCCAACGGTTCACAAAAGAAGCAAAAGAGTCGAACCCTCTTTCTCGCTATTCTTTGGTTCATGTTGAAATTTCACGAAAGTGACGAGATAGCCAAAGCACTATACTTTTCCAAATTGCGAAGATAAATAATCATGTTTTCTCTCTTTTATTAGATTTGACTTTTTGATGGCCAATCTTACCTACTCGATGTTGCCGTAGTCCGTTTTACATTTCTTGTCATTGTTGAACATGTGGCTCTAGAGTGCTGCAATGAGCTTTGTTCTTGTTTAAGATGTAGATTGTACAATAATTATGAATTGATTGACAAAGGTTCTCTTCATTTGTGCATTTGTAATTTCTTTAGCAATAAATCGTGATTCCATTTGTACATTTTCATATTTTGTTCATATCAAACAAGGGATTTTATAAGATATAAAAGTATCCGATTTTTATTACTACTATTCACTAAACAATGATAGAATATAATAAAATCCATAAATTACATATTCTATTTCATTAAATTATATTCTGATTAGAAATCTAGACTACCAAACGTAATCTTATAATCTTGAAAACTTAAGTTTTCTCATTTGAATGTGATTATCTACGGCACTCGTTTTTTTCCTCCTTCTTCTTTTTAAAATGAGGATACATTCGGTTGGCTTTGGTTGAATTTATAGACCTAATCCCGGGAGATGGCACTTTCTTCCACGCTGATTCAATGATGGCTACCGAAGACCCATTTAGGGAAAGCCACGAAGACTTGGTGATGATTAAGGAACTGATGAAGTGATTAGCACGCGGCTTTGAATTTAGTGGCATATGCCTTAATCCTTGGTTTATCTTGCGTCAATTATATTCATTCGAGACGCGTTGAGATTATCTGAAATGACCAAGCGAGACCCGAACCTACGTTGCTTTGAAGACCGTCCGATGGGAGTTGAGCATTGGATCGAGAGAGATGGGGCGAGCCTGACAAATCATACCAATGTTCACTTTTGATAAATCATACTTGGGCATCGCCTCTTGGACCTCGGTATGAGCACCGAGATCTCGAGTTTGGTATCCCAGGAACTTGGGGCATAACTTCCAATGGACCCAACTCCAATCTTGATGGACCTAGCCCGGATGCCGCGAGCTTGGACCGAGGGACCCGAGGTCCCCAGGTCCCCAGGTCCCCAAACATGGCTGTCGATAACCCAAGCATGGGCACTAGAGTCCCAAGTCCAACCTCAAAGGACTCAAGCTCAGCTTCTTGGGCCAAGCCACAAAGGATTTGGGCACATGTGTCAAGGTTTAATTGTATTTTGAAATTTAATTTCTGATTTTGAATGACAAAATAATTTTTTCAAATTTAAGCATAGGTTTTGGTTGGTCTTTTCGTTAGACTCTTTATCTTCAGCATCAAAAGTCAAAATGAATATATATATATATATATATATTAATGTTTTTTTAATGGAGGAAATCAATAACAGAAGGGATGGCTTTTCTTTATAACCCATAGCGTAGAAATTGCTTTTATTCTTAACCAAGGTTAACACAAGTCGTTATAATTCGAATCTTTGCTCGTTAAAATTCAATGGTTAAATTACAGTAGTCATCAGCACCAATTTCTTCACTTAGGATTGATTTCACGAAAATGAATAATATATATAACATTTTCTAAATGATCATTTATATTACTTACAAAATGAACGAACGTGAAATATTTTTCATTGTGTATGAAAATATGTAGACATAGATAGTTGTCGATAATGAAAATGCATTATGTCACTAATTATTTAGCAATAATACGATTAATTTAAAATAAATTTAAATATTCTCATCGTTCCCTCTAAATATTTAAACACAGATAATTTTCGATAATTAAAATATATGTCATTGACTAATTAGTTCAAGTAATAGTCAGTGCAAAAAAAAATAATATATATAGTTCAAGTAATAGAAACGGTCATTTAAAAGAAAAAATTCAAATCATTCTTTTACTGAGATCAATGGAACCTTATCCTTGCATTAAAATTACATCATCTAGAATTTGAGATACCGCGAAACTTACTAGGCCCCGTCAAGGTCAATACTCATATTACACACCAGCATGGAAGGCTTTTCTTTCATCTTAATGCACCTTAAAGTCTCCTTCGAAGAATGGAAACATAAGCCAAATTCGACTATTTAAAGGTTCTAGGAGAAAGAGACGAGTATAACGATCATCAGCGTAATCGTTGAGCCTGCATAATCAAATCATTAGGGTCGAGCAGGAAGCCTAGATGGTTGGGTTATGTGATTGACGCATATCAGGAAAATTAAAAATTAAAAATTAAACTTACTTGTAGTTCATGAACTTGCAATGGAAGAAGAAAAAAGGCCAAGTTGATGGGTTAAACCTGGGGTTTCAGGCTGACTTTCACAACCGAGGCATTTTTCCAATCTCAACAATCGATTTTGTCTGTAAGTTTGAAACTTGTAGATGATGTCTGATTCTTGTAAAAGCAAAGCTCCAGAACAATTAGTTAGCCTAGCAGGTAGATAATTAGCAGACTGAGTCCCAAAACTTGACAAACGCTATTTCATATTTCATATTTACAATAGCTTTCATTCTAGAATAAAAGGAAAATTAACAAATTGAACAAACAAGAAAAGAACAGTTGTGCGTGCAAAAGTTTAGATCGAGACGCTGTTGGGAATTCCCTTGGCGGTCACTCCGCCTTCGCTGGTCGCGGTAAAGCAGCATATAAGGCACCTCGACTGGCCCGACCCGGTTCCTCCACCTCTTGTCCCCATTCATCCTCATAATCCTTTCCTCGACTTCTCCCAACTTCTTCCCGAACCTCTCTCGAACGCCTCCAAAGGCTCAGCATCTGCTGTCCACTCCGGAGTGTCTCTCTGCCCAAGATACACCTCATCGGTAGAATGCGTCGAAAGGATCTCTATAAGCGATATTCCTAGAAGCGTCTGAAGCTGGGCTGTTATAGTTTTCAGGAAAGCCTTGTCAGGATTTTGCTTGAGCTCTTCAAATTCCGAGTACCTTCCTCGGGCATATAGCGACGACTGAGGGTGGGCCGGTTCGGAGGTACCCTGCATAAGGGTATTGCCCGAAGTTCACAGCCGCATGGAGAGCAGACGCGATCCAGATGGTGATCGTACATATCTCTGTTAGGTCTTTCACAGTCTGCATTTTAGGCCACCAGGGCTCACCCTTCTTGTCGCCGTGTCCCTCCTCCACGAGTTCCCTCCACCAGGATTGGGTTCCTCATCCTCCTGCACCGTCTCATCGCTCTTGTAATAAAAGGAGCAGTAGTCCTCCAACCCACGTCTTGATCATGGACCAGATCCTCGAGCCCATCTACCGCATAGGGGTAGTCCTCGATCAATAGGCGGAGCCATGCGGGAGTTCGCATCTTCGACAGCAACTCTCCCTGAAGACAAGAAAAGGTAGAATTTTTTCGTCACTCAGTCTATCAGAATAATTCAAGTAAACAAACGATAGCTATATTGATATGTATCTCGGCACAGGCCTCGGCTATTCCAAGTACATTTGCGCAATCTTCATCGGGCCTTGATTTTTCTTTTCTTTTGAAGAAATTTTAAATAGAAGTCCTATGGATGATTTATATGTATAGAACAGTGAATTTACCGCTTGATGAGGTCAGCAGGAAGCGCTTGCTCGGGGAAAATCCAGTTCTTGTAGATGGCGGAAGACATCTCCATGGAATACTTTGCTGGGAATACAGTCGTCTCAGGATTCCACCCGCATTGATCACAATCTGCCTGGCGATTGCATTTATCTCCATCGTGTCACGGAAATGGGGATGCAAAAGCTGTAGATGGGGTGTAATTTACAAAATGTATTAATAAAAGATTAAAAACACTCACTACTTGACTGTCATGACCTCATCAATTGCCCCACGTCAACGAGTACTTTCACAACTTGCCACTCCTCCTCATAGTTAAAACAGCTCATGTTTCTCGGCCGTTATCATTCATGGCTTTTGAGAATTATGGCTTCACAATTTGATGATCGTGCTGGCTTCAGTTGAATGGGTGATTATGGTTGTACTCAAGACTGTTCGCTTCGTGTCTTGAACACTTTTCTAGTCCTCAATGTATCGATCTTTACTTCAGCTTCAATTCCTTCATCAACTAAACCAAATCTTGTTCCTTGACACTCGTGGCTCAAGACTCCGTATATTTTGTTGGCATCACCTATCGGTGACTTCTCATCACTTTTGTTGATTGCCCATAATTGCCAACCCAAAGGATTAAGTGAATTTTCCTCATATTACGAGGTAAAGGTTAACGCATCATTAGGTTCTGAAAAGATTTTTTTGGAGTCTCTTAATGATAAGTGGACAAATTTGAGACACCATCTAAAACTTTATCTTGAATTTCAATCGGACCGGTTATATTCAGACTACTTAGGTTTGAGGTTAGGGCATGGTTAAATAGCTATATCAAACTATTCCTACTATCATCCTTACTCTCACGACTAACTGCCGCTATCGCCAATTGCCACCATGTCACCAAAATAAGTGATATTTTTTTCAAAAGGCAAAGTTATAATAGTTGAAATTTGAAAGAAAAATAAAATTTTAATCTCTATGACAAAAAAAATCCAAAAATGAAATTCTGTTTACAATCTCCTAAATAGTATCTTTCAATAAAATAGGCATAAGTTAGCTCCACGGCACTCCATCCATTTTTTTTCCATCTAATATGAAAAATAAACACATTTCTATTCAAAGTTCAATAAGGTTGTATCATTTGAAATCTTTGGGATCTAATGCGAGTCAACTCTAAATTTCAGGGCTCTCTCCTCCACTTTTCTTCATATAAAGATTTGAAGAAACGGACGTTTCTACGTAAAGTTAAAGAGGGCGTGTCATGCAAAAGTTTAGAGTCTAGAGTATATCAGTACCACTTCAGAATTTTGGCAGATTTGTGCTACTTATCCATAGTTTCTTTTTCATAATAAATCTTTATCTTTTACCTTTGAAAAGTCATGCGTATTGTACATGTTAAAAGAATGGACAGATTTGGACAACTATAATACAGTGAAATTTCAAAGAGCATGGTGTAGTAGAAAATTCTGGCCTATCCAGTATTTGTATTTGGCTTTGGCCCTTTTTCATGCCCAAAAAAAAAAAAAAAAAAAAAAAAAAAAGGCTGGGCTGAAAGAATATTAACCCCAAAATTTGGGGTGATTTCATCTAATTCTCCCAAAAAAAGATCCACGTTTTTTTCCTCTTAAAACTTATAGTAAAATAACCTTCAATAATGTGATTAGTTAGCGTCGTATCCAAGTGAGATAGTTGAATGTATCATTATCAATCATGATATGTCGCCTTTTCTTTTCCCTCTTTGGTGTTACTTCATTTTCATTATACATGATTAAAGAAAGATTTGCTTCTATTTCTTCCTCCAATCATGGGTTCAAGTATGAGCACATCTTTTTCTTTTTTTGTTCATGTGGTCAAGTGATGTCTGGGCCAACTTTTACGTACCTTAATTTGTCAACATTCTCAAGACATTCTAGGGGCACGCCACCCCCATGTCAGCTTGACCATTTAGGATTTTACTCCAGGAGTACCGTAAAAGCATTTTTGGCATACATAGATTTAAGGAAAACAAATGCAAATTTTTGAACCTAGAGAAAAAACACTTCTCGAGCACGAATTATAAACAGGCTGGCTTGCAAAACATCCAGACAAAATCCAGGAAATCATATGTTGGCACGAAAGTTCGACAAATCAGGCATTTTCTTCTTACGTGTGAATAAGGTGATCGACTTAAGGGTTATGAACAGATAGAAAATCAGCATCGCTGAAGCCTTTCTTCTGACACGATTGGATGTAATCTGTGCTGGTGTCGCCCATGAACTCGCATGAGATTTGGCCGGGGAATTTTGATTTTTTCAAATTTGGTATGTCTAGGAAATTTATAAAACCAAAAGAATCTTGCAATCTAATGGCAATCCGTTTCTGATGTAAGTCATTTTCTGTGCATAACAGAAATTGGACATAATAAATTGGTCGGTTTCCGCGTATTTGTCTACTGATTTGGGGTTTATCAATGTTCTCACGTTTTTATCTTTCCGCTGGATTGCAACGCAGTTTTCGCTACATCAAGATAGCTTATTTCTAGGTACCTCAGTTTTGACTTGAAATCATATTCGTCTGAAAAAGGAAACATCTTATCGATCATTTAAATTCCTCACACGGTTTAGAAGAATCGATGCAACAATACAACCCACCACCAATCCTCTCTCTCAAATAATCTTGGAAAGAGTACCCAAAAAAGTTATAAACATCTTGTATTTGTGTAAATTTGGTAATAAACTCTTCGATTGTGCCAATTTTTTTGTCCTAAACATTTTAGCGATTTTCCAACAGTCAACCTGAAATTTAACTTGATAAAAATCACTAATATGGACGTGCATTTTACAAGGCATACTAGCACTCACTTGAACAATTTTTATTTGATTTATTTGGTTTTTTTATTGTCTTTCCTTTTTTTTTTTCCCTCAATGCAAGCCAGCAAGGGCATCAGGCCCTCACCCAGATCCAAGAGGGCTGTGATCCCTCACTTGGCCTGAACGAAGGCGACACTTCACTAGCCACAAGCCGTGGGCCTGAGAGCAAGAGAACTTGCCAATTAGGATAGTTGGCATCCATATCATATTTTCCATTAAAATCGATTAAATGAATTATATTGGCAAATCATCAAAATGTTTAAGAATCAATTGAAAATTGAAAAAATTCATGATTGAATTGACACAAATCAATAGGTTTTGACTTGTTGGGTACTTTTCCCAATAATTCTTAATCCTGTAAAAGATAAATATCATTTGACTAACAAGTGTTTCATTAGGCAAGTCTTCAACTATGGTTTTAAGTTTTACAAATTTTTCTTTAAAAAAAAAAAGTTTGAGATAATGTCTCGAGGATGTGACAGTTTTTACAGAGCGAGTGGTTTTTCTACTAAAAGTTTATCCCCCTCAGGGCTTGAACCGGTTGTTAAGCCTTGTGGGAAGGCATACCGTATGAAACCGACTTAGTTCTCCTAGTTCGAGTTCTAGGTCCATTCAATGGTATTAAAGCCGATGGTTTTGTTTCTGATGATATTCGTTCCATGCACTTAGTAGGTGATTCCAGTGCTGAGAAGATTTCTGTACACCATGTCTACCGAGCCAGAAATTCTCGAAGCACTTGTTTCTCTCACTACAACCACATCATCCTCAACCCCTTTTAGGGATTTAGCATTTCAAATGTTTCTAAAATAGATTATCTTTATTAAGTCTCTTATGATTTAAACAAGACTTAAAACTCGCCTTCATGGCATCCAAAATTTCGAAGGTTTTAATTTGGTGGATAAATATAATCACGCCGTTCATCAGTCGTCGATTTATTGGCCAATTAAAAAAATTTCAATAAAGAAATTATCTAGGAAAATCGTCATAATCGTTAAAAATGTATTTTAAGAAAGTTAAAAATAAGAAAAATATGATTTTTAAATTTCTTATATCTCTCTCCCTTTTCTCTCTTCTCTTCCTCTCCCCTTCCCCCCTTCGTGCGGACACCCTCCCACCGAACACACCCTTGCCAAGTTCAATTTTTGCTTTCTCTTCTCTCTCCTCTTGACTAGTCAAAACTACTCTCCCTTATCTCTTCTTCTCTCTCCTCTCTTCTCCCTCATCCCACATGACCTTCTTCTTCTTCTTCGTTCTTCTTTGTGCGAACCAGACCAAAACCAGCAAAGAAGAGCAGCAGCTCGCCGAGGACCACCGTCGCCCGTCCCGCCGCCGCACCGGAGCCGAACCGCCCGCGACGCCTGCCCGCACAACGCCGCGCGTTCCGCCGGCCATCCCTCGCGCCCAGGCGTGCTCCCCGCGCGATTCAGCTGCTGCCCATCCTCTGTCCAGCTCCGTTCGGCCACCTCCGGCCACCGTGGGCCACCGCTCGGCCTCGCCAAGCCACCACCCGCTCTCCCGACCTCTTGCCGCCCCCAACCCTCTCTCTTCTTTCTTGCTGTTTTGCGGCCGAACCAGCAAACCCACGGAGTGGGTATCCAGCTGTTCGTGGGCCGTTTTGGGCCGTTTCCCGGCCCCGGAGCGGGCCGTGCTTTGGGGACAATCGTTCCTCGCGTCGCCGCCGTCGGATTGATCCGATTTGCGCGCGATTTGGTGAGTAATCTCACTAATCTCGAATTAGTTGGCTAATTATGCTTTAGGTTGGTTTAGTTTTAATTAATTATGTTTAGGTTGTTAGATTAGAATTAATTAGCAATTATTAATCCAATTGTGATGTGAATTAAATAAATTGATTGTGCAATTAACAAGTAGACGTGGTCTACTATTTATTGGGAGTGTCCCGGGAATTTTCGGACCCCTAATTGAGCTTCAATTTGATGAATCGGGCCTAAGTGAGATTTTGGTATTTAAATATTAATTTTCGGAATTAAATTAAATAATTATATATTTTCCGAAAATTCAAGGGAGATGGTCTGGAATCGGAATATTATGCTGATGATCGTGGTGAAGTTCGTTTATTTAATTGGGCTTTATTTTGAGCTAAATTGAATTTTAATATTAATTATTTAATTTTCGAAATTAATTAATTATTTATTTATTTCTGAAAATTCAACCGGGATGGCTCGTGATCGGAAAATTATGCTGATGATCGTGGTGAAGTTCATTTATTTAATTGGGTCTTATTTTGAGCTAAATGGAATTTTTAATATTTAATAATTAATTTTCGAAATTAATTAATTAATTAATTATTTTTCGAAATTAAGATTTTGTTGGCCAGACGACCTAAATCTCGTGATCGCATGCTTGATCAATTTATTTATTTGAGCTCCACGTTGTATGGAATTGAATAAATTGTGATGTTTTGCATTTACTGCTAAATTGATTTGGGAAATGATTGAGATTGATTAATAGATGGCGGTATGTTTGTTTAGCATTTATAATGCTTTGACTTAGTTGTAAAGTGGATGGAATCATGAGAGCGATTAGAAGTACTGGGATTGAACTGATCGAGCAGCGGTGTATGGGTACCTACGTGGTTCGGTGATTGGGATATCATTGGTAAAACTAGCGCGCTTTAAAGAACGATATCGATTTGCCTACACATACATTATTGTGGACTCACGTGGTTCGGTGATTGGGATATCGGCGCGAAACTGCGCCAAAGAACGCAGATTGGTCTGTTTCATTGTTATGGCGTGTATGGTTCGGTGATTAAGGTATCACTCATTTAAAACGGCGCCTTAAAGAACGCATACACTTGTCTATTAATTACATTGTTATAGGCATGTATGGTTTCGGTGATTAAGGTCTATCACCTGTAGCAAAAAACGGCGCCTCTTAAAGAACGCATACACTTGTCTATTAAATACATTGTTGTAGGCATGTGTGTTCGGTGATTTGGGATATCATCGAAAACGGCGCTGTAAAGAACGCACACAATTGTCTATTGAGTACATGGTTATGGCATGCGTGGTTCGGTGATTTGGGATATCACTGCGAAAACGGCGCCTTAAAGAACGCACGCACTTGTCTATTGAATGTGATCATGGGTAGGCATGTGTGGTTCGGTGATTTGGGATATCACTGGCTACAAATCTGGGCGTTTTTAAAGAATCGACGCAGTTGTCTATTTAAGTACATGGTTATAGCGTGTGGTTCGGTGACTAGGATGTCGCTGGCGAAAACGGCGCCTAAAGAACGCACGCAATTGTCTAGTGGATAAATCACTTTGGTGAACTTTTGATTTCGAGAGTATTGACCTAGAATGGTCCGCACGACATGTAATCGACTAGTTCGATTGACCAATGATTGATTTGATTGTTGTGAAATGATTGATTGAATGGAAATGACCGTGAGTGGTCTTGTTAGCATGAAATCGATGTCGATTTGATCGACGCTTTCGATCAGTAATATGATTAGAGTGCCTATTGTGAATTGTATCACTTGCGGTGTGGGATCTGATGCCAAGGTACGTCTTGACCCATGTGTGTTTAGGCAAACTATGGTATAATAGTTTACTTAACCGGGGCGAGTGGGAGGTGGAAGCTGGCCGAGACGTGGTCTAAATCCTGGTTGGGGAAAACATTTGGGACCCCCGATGAGGAGCCGAGGAGGAGTCTAAGAAGGAGAACTTCGAAGGTGAAACTTAAAGAGAATGATTTTTGGAAGAAGATAATCCCGAGAGGGCATGAGTATAGCCTGGATGGGCCGAGTCTATCTTCTTTTGAGAATTTCTTTTGAAGTGAATAGTTATGAATTGGTTTGTGTTTTGTATAAAAGTTTGCTTATAAATTTCAATATGAAAAATATGGCCCCGGCTTATCCCATCGTTTTATTGTTCTGGGATTTTAATTGCTTAGCATGTGCTTAATAAACGAAGGGTCGGCAATACTTTGTCCCGGGATACGCATTATAAAATCGACCAAGTGATAAGGATGTGTGCGTGCTGAGGATCGGGCGTGACAGCTTCCTTTTGATGAACCCCTATTCAGCCTTTGCTAAACCCACTTCATCATTTTCATCCATCTGCTCTATTCGCCAACTCATTCGCCGACTCCAAAGGAAATAAAGGAATATGTTAAGTCCTCCAAGTTCGACCAAAGACCCCATTCTCATCAAAAAAAGAGTACTTTGTTACTCTTCAAATTCCTCCAGAGTTTCCCTGACAATGGATCCAGCAGGGATATTCCCATGTTCATTATGGAGCCTACGTTTGTCTTGCTCTTACTTTTCATGGCGGAAAAGTTTGCCAATAGTGGCAATAATTGCGTTGTTAGATACTAGGTTTTTAAAATACATGCTTGTATAGGTATTGTTCAAACCACTCGCCCTTTAGTTCGAATCTAGAGACACTTAGATAGAACCGGGATGGTAGCATTCCTAACTTCTCGAGTGCATTTCTCAAAGAATTCTACCAGGCCGGAGAAGAAAAGGAGTTTAGAGAGATTTTCGAAAGCCTACTACTACGATAAAGTGAATAGTAACTTGCAACGATAAACTTGTACGGACGATCTTGTTTAGCGGTCTCGTCTAGTCACAAGCATTGTAGTCATGTCCGAGTCATCGAGTTATTGAATTTAGTTTAATATGTTCATCATATTTTTGTTCAAAAGCTTCAAGGTCTTCCGGGCGTGAGGATTTGGTTCAAAAGGTTTTTTTTTTTTTTTTTTTTTTTTTTTTTTTATCGATCAACCGAATTATATTGGCAAATTATCAAAATGTTTAAGAATCAATTGAAAATTGAAAAATTCATGATTGAATTGACACAAATCAATAGGTTTTGCACTGGTTAAGTACTTTTCCCAATAATTCCAAATCCTTGGTAAAAGACAAATATCATTTACAGCTAACAAGTGTTTCCTTAGGCAAGTCTTCAACTATGTCCGATCGTTTCACGGAAAATGACTTTCGGAAAACGTTTTTCGGATTTTCCGATGTTTGTTTAATGGAAAATGGTGTGGAAAATGTTTTTATCATCGGAAAAACACCTTTAAAAGTGAGGAAAATGTTTTCCACTTTTGAGAAGTGGAAAACGCTTCAACTTCTTCCATCCCGCTTCTATTTATCAATACATTTTCATTTCATTTTTAAGGTGCGTTTGTTTTCGCGACATACATTTTCGGAGAAAACATTTTCCTCATTTTTCCTACGTTTGATCGCTTAGAAAAATGAGTCAATGGAAGAAAATGTTTTCTTAACAAAACTTAAATTCAAGAAAATGATTTCCCTTTTGAAAGGATCTAAAACATTTTCCAAATCTACCAAAGCTTAGATTTGATGCTTGGTTTACAAACAATTATTCTTATAAAAATATATTTTAAAAAAATTGAATTTGATTTTTTTATTTTTTTAAATTAAAATTTGGAAAATATTTTTAAAATAAAAAATAAGAAAATTGAATTTGCTTCTTTTTTCTTTTTCTTTTCTTCCTTTTTCTTTTTGCTTCTTCTCATCCGTCATTGGCCACAAGGACGGCCAATGAGTTTTTTGCTTCTTCATTTTTTTTTCTGTGATGAAGTGTGATTATTTTTTAATGAGATACAAATGGCAGAAAACATTTTCAATTATACATCGACAAACAAAGGAAAACAAATCGTATTCTTGGAAAATGCTTTCCCGAGAAAAGTATTTTCCTTTATCATTGAGTTTTCCGTGAAAACAAACGCACACACTTTCTTTTTCTTTTTCTTTTAAATAGAGTTTTTAATTTTTTTCCTTTTCTTTTTCTTTTCTTTCTTTCCCTTTTCATCTTCTTCTTTGGTGGCAACCCGGCCAGTTAGCTTCTGAGCCTCGCCCCGCCAATGAGGCTCCGCCCTAGCTTGATCGGACGAGGCGGAGCTCGCCGGCTGGAGCGGAGCTCGCGACTCGCTAGATTTGGCAATGCGGGTAGGACTTGGGCCTCGCTCGAGCTCGCCGAGGTTCGTCGAGCTTTGGCGAGCCGTGAGCTCGCCGATTTGGCGGGCAAAGCTTGGGCTTCCGATCCGGAGGCAAGCCCGAGCTCCGCTACTAGATGCGATGAGCTCGTGGCTGCCGCGGAGCCAGGGGAAGCTTACGGTGAGCTTGGGCGAATCGGCGAGCCTCGAGCTCGTGGGATCTTGCCACGGGTCTTGCCGGCCATCGGGAAGCGGCCATCCACGTCAGCACGAGGAGGTGGCGGTGGCGAAGAAGGAGGAGGAGGGGAGGCGGCAGCGAAGAAGGAGGGAGGAAGGAGGAGGCGGTGGAGGAAGAAGGGAGGAAGAAGGAGGAAGGAGGAAGGAGGAAGGAGGAAGGAGAGAAAAAAGAAAATAAAAAAAAATAATACAAATTTCGATTTAAAAAAAATACAAATAATTAAAAATTCATTTTTAAAGAAAAATATGAAAAATAAAAGTAATTTTTTGGTCAATTAAAAATATTAAAATTTAATTTTTGATAATTTTTCTCAAACAATTAAATTAGCTAACGAATGGTGAAAATTATTTTCCACTTAAAGTTTAGGTTTTAGAACATCGGAAAAATAGTCATTTTCCCCGAAAATGACTTCCAGGAAAATATTTTCCGGAAACATGATATTTTCCGAAACGAAACGGATCCTAAGTTTTATGGTTTTTTCTTAAATAAAAAAAGTTTGAGATAGAATTAAGACTAATTCTAAGGTTTTTTTTTTTAAAAAAAAAGGAATTAAGCCTGTTTGGAGTTCATATACGTTCTATTGTCCGAGACCAACGGTGGACCCAAAAGGTGGAACCGTAGAAGCTGTCGCTCATTGATCTCTCAATGCTCAAGATTGTTATTACTATTATTATTATTCGTATTCTCATTGCGGTTGTTGATGTTGTTAGTTTTGGTAATACAGGGATACAAGCGCATGTCTTACTATCCAAAAGTTATGAAGCATTTTGCAAAGCCTAATGAAAAGTTTTTAAGAAATTCAAACGTATGACTTTCAGTTCATTAGTTGAAAATTCTCTGAAATCTCTCCTTTAATAATTTAGGAGCGCAAGTTGAACTATCAAAGATCCAGCAGGGGTTTTTGGTCTTCTTACGCCTCCTACCCAAAGCACTAAACGCAATTTTTCTAAGATAAGTGAATTACTCTATTCCCTTGACCAAAAAGAAAATTACATTGCGGCTCTTCAGCAGAAAGGAACTATCAAAGAGCCAGCAGATCTATCGAAGTCCGCGTACAACCGTGTTGCTTGCCAGTTCACACCACCCGATTCATTCCCATCCCCACGTCAAACAGCTCTCTTGTCCTCTTTCTCTATTGCCGCGTTAGCGTGCGACATTTCGCATCCAGTATATAAACTCTCCAAACTCTGCTCATTCTGTATCAGATCATACAACGCACAACAGCTTTTTGATCACTTTGCACACAACCACTCCTTCATCGCTCACTCATACCTCTATCTGAGTATCAAAATGAGGAGCCCCAGAAAAATGCCAAACGCAAGAGAGTCGAGCGTCTCTCGCTGGGCATGGAAACTTCTGCGCCTTGCGCTGCTCCGGCGAGGCGAGGTGGGGCGTTCAAGCTGCAGCTCCGCCTGCTAGTGCCCAAGTTCCTCAAGACCATTGGCCATGTGGCGACCCCTCGCAGCCACATCTGGTATGGTGAGCGAGAGTTCCTTATCTGAGAAGACCCGGTTGTCCATGTGAAGATGCACCGCCCTGGGTCAATGCGGTTCATGTTCCCATGCATCAACCCTAAAGTCGATTTTGATATGGAGTTCGGCAATGAGAAGGCGATAGAGCTCATAATGGAAATGATAGTAAGAAGAAGAGCTTCTTCCTCGAAAATGGAGACGGGGAAGAGTGCTTTTATGACGATGACAACTATGGGAGGATCGAATGTGAGGAAGAAGAGGGGGATCGACTCAGAGCAGACGAGTTCATAGCCAAATTCTACGAGCAAATCAAGCTGCAGAGGCGGATGTCGTACCTTCAGTACAATGAGATGCTCAACCAAAGCCCGAGTTAAATAGATAATCCTCCAGCATCAATAACTTCCTGAACCGCATTCCAATTTTCGTCGACGAGTTTTCTTTGTGACGCAGAGTTGTGACACTTATGTATAAAGCACGAGATCTCCAGAGTTTCATTGATTTGTTTCTTTCTCAGTTCTTTTGTTTTGCAAAAAATCGCAGTCACACTGATATACATCTCATAAGTTGGTAAGACGAGAGAACGAAAGAAAATCTAACAAGTCATCGGCACATTCAGTCAGAGAACTAATTAGTCATCTGATTTGGCAGACATGACTTCGACATTAATAACTCTGTTTCTGTTCCAACAGTCGAAACTAGTCATGCTACGACCGAACATGGAAGAGGCAGATCGTTATATATGAAATATGGGAAAACAAGGATGAGGGATCAAATGTAAGTCTCAAGAAAGTGTTCCTCAGACGGAATACCATGTTCCCTTTGGTGTATGTACTCCATACGTCATACATTTTACCCTCATACATACATAAACTGATTTATTATCTGTGTGTTCCTCATTGCATCCAATCTAATCATCACAGACTCAACTCAGCCTTTCAAAAGTGAGATGAGAGTGCATTTCCATGCATAACATGACAAAGAATTGATGGTTCGGCCAACCCGAATCAAGCCAGACCTGCCTTGGCCCTTTTTGGCAAATCCATACGCAGCTCATTTTTCTCAAGGAAAGTACAAAGTGAACTCCGAATAGGAGCGCCTGAGGGTCTTGAGTCATGATAGTATTGGACTTAGATTTGGCTGAATGAGTCTAGCAATGATATTACTTAATTTATACATAGAAAAGAATGTAATCGCTGAAAAAAAAATTGTTTTACTCTAAAGCACACTATTATTTTAGTAATCTACTATCCTATTAATAAATGGATGGATTTACTTATTAAAACTAAGAAAAGCCATAAAGTTAGGTTCTAGAAGATTCTTTCGAGTCCCTCAAACTTGAGTGGACAAGTTTGAGACATCATCTAAAACTTCGTCTTGGATTTGAATTGGATTCGGTTATATTCACACTATTTAAGTTCGAGTTTAGGACAAGTTTATATAGCTATCTCAAGCTATCCTAAAATCATCCTTACTCCTTCAACTGCTGCCATTGCTTGCCACTATGTCACGAAAAAAGTGACCATCTTTTTACGAAAGCAAAAGTTATTACACTTGATATGCAAAGAAGAAAAAGTATATAATCTTTATAACCAAACTCAAATATGAAATTTTGTTGACAATTTCTAAATCGTATCTTGAATAAAATAATCATAAGTTAAATTCCACGGCACTCCATCCATTTTTTCCATCTAATATGAAGAAACACACATTTTTATTCAAAGTTCAATAAGATTGTATCATTTGAAATCTTTGGGATATAATGTGTGTCAATTCTAAAGTTCATGGCTCTATCTCCTCCTCCATTGTACTTCATATAAAATTTAAAGAAACGAACTTTCCTATGCAAAGGTAGAGAGTGCGTCATGTGAAAGTTCGGAATCTAGAGTATATCACTTCAAAAGTTCAAGAGATTTGTGCTGCTTATGCTTAATTTCTTATCATTGCAAACCCTGATTTTTACGTTTTGACAAGTCATGTGTAGTGTACATAATAAAAGAAATTTGGACGGATTTGGATAATTATAATACAATGAAAGTTCAAGAGTAGGGTGTATAGTAAAAAATTCTGGTCTAAAAGAATACAACCCCAAAAATTGCACGCTTTGTATCTCTTAAACTTGGTATAGAGTTCCTTCAATCATGTGACTGGTTAGCGTGCTATGTCTGGGATAGCTGAGTGCATCACTGTCAATCAGAGATAGTCTTTTCTTCTTTTCCCTCCTTGCTATTACTTCAATATCGCACTACATGATTAAAGAAGGTTTGCTTCTATTTTCGCTCCGATGGTTGCGCAAGTACGGGCATTTTTTCTTGTTTATTTAAGTGGTCAAGTGATATTTGGATCAACTTTTGCACACCTCAATTAGTCTACCATTTTAAAACGTTCGATAGGTGTACTTCTCCACAGTAACCTGACCCATTTAGGATTTACTCATGGAATGCTAGCAAGAGCATTTCTAGCATACATAGACGATGCAAATAAAATGCACATCTTTGATGGCAAAAAAAGAACCTAGGGGAAAAACATGTCTCGAGCACAAATTATAGACAAGCTGCGTTGCAAAACATCCGGAACAAATCCAAAAATCTTAGGTTGGCATGAAAACTCGACAAATCAAGCATTTTCTTCTTACGTGTGAATATGTGATTGACTTAAGGGTGATGAACAGCTAGCAAACTAGCAACGCGAAGCCTTTCCTCTAACATGATTGGATGTAATCTGTGTTGGTGGCGCCCGTGAACTCACATGAGATTGGGCCAAACCGGAAATTGTGTTTTTTCAAACTTGCCTCTCTAGGAAATTCAGAAAACGAAAAAGGATCTTGCAATCTAATGAGAATCCATGTCAAATGCAAACATCATTTTGTTTTTGGTTGGGTTCTTGTGGTCATGATTTGAGGGACTAAAGGAAGGACTTTCTATTGCTCTATAATTGTACTGCCTTGACTATAAGAGATTCACATTTTGAAACCTAAAATTCTAAAGTAGATGCTTCATACCTACGTTGGATTAAGGTTGAGCCAGCCCTTCTCTATAACTCATCTCTAATAAAGTACGTTGGATCCATGTTTGGATTTCTTTATCGAATACTTCTTGTAGTATTTTTCTTCCAGGGAATACTGGCCACAAGTACTATCACAGTCTTGTTTGGAGCATTTGATCTTTAACTTCTGGCGAGAACAAGCTAATTCAAGACGCTTGTCATCTGGGGATGGTGGTACGACCATACGGCGTTTTAAGCATAATTCTTCAAGGCATAGATGGATTTCTTGTTGTATTTCTCCCCAAGGGAATATCTTGTACTCTTTTCTGTTTTCCAAAGAAAGATCTTTCAACCATCTAGGATAGCTCTTTAGGGATGGATGTGAGGAAGACATGCTTCAAATTTGGATCTGCGCCAATTTGGTAAAGAGCTGAAGCATTATTCGATAATGCTTATTAAGATGCCTTTCCCTGAAGGGAGCATCATCTTCTTTCGAAAATTCTCTTCTTTTATTTTCTATGAGATCTCCGGGTTTTCCTACAAAGACATGATATAAGAGAGTAATGGCATGGCTGAAATTGGGTGACAATAGAAACAAGAGCTGATCTTGTTTTGAGATTGATTTCGATCTACGGATTTGGAGTTTGTACGGAAAAAGATGGAACTGCTTCCATCAAATTTGGCAAGGAAAAGGAAGAAAGTTCTTCTATCTTCGAGACACTTTCACGACGGGAATATGTGTTCCTGAATCCATTTCCGAACTAGATCCAAAAAGCATGTTCGACACTTCGACGGTGATGGACATCCTGTTCATTACCATAAAGACAAGTATGGTCATTGTTTTTGGGATCCTTTTGCCAATGTTCCTGTTGTACAAGCTCTGTTGACGAGGTAGACCCTCTTGCAAGAACTCCACCTCGACGGAAAAGTCAAAGGATAAGGTGTACCGAAGGTACTTAGACGGAGATTCCTCCGTCGTTACTCTCGGTGAGTGTGACAACACCTCCAGGTTCATGGTTTCTTATGCACCACCTCCACTACCGAGTCCAGCACTACATCCCAAACCTTACCGTATCCACCAAAAATCACCTCCACCTTCTCCTCCTCGTAAAAGCAAGCTCTCTCTCCATTTTATAAGCCAATCCTCAAATGGGCTAAGAAACACTCTTACCCACTTGAAGTTCCGGCGAGCACCATCCACTTCTTCTATCGCCATGTTCCGAGACACCGACTTTCCCTCCTCTTGTTAAGGAAAGCTCTAAACTCTCGTTCCTCGCCTCGAAGAGTTCATTGATCCCCATGGCAAATACTGCCATGTTCCCAAAATTCCTACCCCCACCGATGTGGATGAACACGGAGACGAGAAAAAAACCCCTGTTCTTTAAATAGTTCTAAAGCGGCAATTGGAGACTCTGTTGGCACAAAACAATGCCTTCAAGGCAAATTGACTCCAAAATTGGAAATGTGCAAAGACAAGACCTTCAAAGGCATGATGAAAGTACCAAAAAGATACTTTTTGAGTTCCGAGAAAAGGCATCACGCCTTGGAATTAGGACAACATCTTGGGTATCACTATCTTGAATGTCCAAAAACCGAGAAATAGAAAAGCTCAAGAAGCAAATCCAACTTCTTGAAGAAGGAAGATTGATTCACTTTGATCCATTAGCACCCCGTCGAACCGGGTATTTACCCCCACATCCACAGACGTCCATTTTTGCCACTATCCCGTAAGATCCCTACGTGTTAAGAAGCCAGGATATGGCGGAAATACGAAATCGGGCCAAAGCCATGCGAGAAAAAGGAAGAAAAAACCCCACCCTACGAATCGAGTTCGGTTGTTATAAGAGAAAAGCCGTGATCGATGATGTTATCAAATCCATTAGAATCCTTTCTAAAGGGATTTGAGTAATTAGAACCCGATCCTATTATTCAACAGCCCGAGCTGATCCGCCATTCCAAAAGCGCACTGCTTCCGGCTAAGAAAAACTTTTCCTAAAACTAGATCGATTCAAGATCTCTTTCTTCTTCTTCATCCTTCTCAAATCCTACGGTTGATTCCCTCCCCTATTGCGCCAAAGGACCTCATTAATATTCATGGCTGATTCTTCAGATGATGATATTGAATCAAACTATTCTGATCCAGAAATTGGTCAGACAAGTAATCCTGCTAGGAGCAATCCAACTAGGCATGTGTCCATGGCATCAAAACAATTTTTCACCATTGATGATATTCCCTATCCAAAATGGCCAGAAAGACTTGAAGAATTCCATACTTGGTTGAATACTCAGTCTATTACCAACCATGATATGAATGATGTCCTTTACAACTTTGTTTACAAGATTCACGGAAGTCTCAAACTTCCGTGGCAATCAATCTCAACAAGATCAGCTCTTGTTTCTATTGTCAAATTCACTTTCAGCCATGCCATTACTCTTATATCATGTCTTTGTAGGAAAACCCTGGAGATCTCATAGAGATAAAAAGAAGAGATTTTTTCGAAAGAAGATGATGCTCCCTTCGAGAAAAAGGCATCTTAATAAGCATTATCGAATAATGCTTCTCTTTTACCAAATTGGCGTAGATCCAAATTTGAAGCATGTCTTCCTCACATCCATCCCTAAAGAGCTATCCCGAGATGGTTGAAAGATCTTTCTTTTGGAAACGAGAAGAGTACAAGATATTCCCTTGGGAGAAATACAATAAGAAATCCATCTATGTCTTGAAAAATTATGCTTAAAACACTAGATGGTCCGTACCTACATCATAGATGACAAGCGTCTTGAATTAGCTTGTTCTCGCCGAGGTTAAAGATCAAATGCTCCAAACAAGACCGTGATGGTGCTTTGTGGCCGGTATTCCCGGAAGAAAAAACACTACAAGAAGTATTGATAAAGAAATCCAAACATGGATCCAAGCATTTCCGGAAAAAGAAGAAATGGTGATACCTACGCAAAAGAAAGGATCGCACGAGCCATAAGAAACTAAAATCGTTGCTACATTTGCAATAAGAAAGGACATTTTGCCAAAAATTATCCTCTCAGCGAAAAAAGGTCGAATCATCTAATCCATCAAATTGAGAATGAAACAAGTATTTCTCTCAAAATGATGCTATTGAATCATTATTCTCTTCGTGATGAAGAACCATCGGACCAAACACTTTGTGTCATCCCCTCTTACCAAACTTCCAAAGGAGACTGAGTCGGACTCGAATCAAGACATTTTTCACATATCCCCCACATCTTCGAACCAAATCTTGACATATTTTTCAAGTCAAACTCATTCGTCCCCATTTCCCTATAAAAATTCTCACCTCGAAGTTTGCCAAATCGATCAATGTCATTGCTCTCATTGGATACCGGAGCAAGCTGTTCCATTCTAGATACTAAAGTTACGCCTAAAGAATATTGGACTCCTCATGTCTGATATTTCAACTCCGCCTCTAGAGACACTTTCTCCACAAATGTCACGACCACTCCCGTAACCGCAAGTGCTTCTTTCCCCTAATGTTCCATAAATGGAAAAATCTTTGGATCAAACTCTCCCGAATAAAGATCCGATAATTTGGTGGGACATCATAACTCTGAATCTCTCAACTTCGCATTATTCCTGGAAAAGGTCTTAGATATAAAGATCAATTCTTTGAGTTCGTTAATATTCGTAGACTCTTTTCCATTCAGATGAGTTTATTATATCCAATCATGCAAAAGTTGCTAGAATCTTGCTCGAATCACATTTAGAATCGCTCGGGAAATGTTCTCATCCTTTATGGAAAAATCCAGAATTCTTTTGTTCGCCTCCCTTTCAAAAAAATGAAGACATCAATCCAATAAAGGCGAGTCATAGGGAATAAAGCCAGAACACTTGGCTTTAGCTCAAAGGGAATGCTCGGAATTATTACAACGGGCCTTATTGAAATTTCGATTCTCAACGGGCTTGTGAAGCCTTTTATGTCAATAAAGCGCGCCTAGCAAAACAGGAGGAAAATGAGACTAGTGATCAACTATCAACCTCTCAATCTTTTTCTCCAAGATGATAAGTTCCCTTTACCATCCAAAGATTCTCTTTTTATTGGCCTAACCAAGGCCCATATCTATTCCAAATTCGACCTCAAAAAGCTAGGATTTTGGCAATTTGGCATCCATCTGAAGGCAGTTACAAAACCGATTCTCAGATCCCTAACCAGCACTTCTAGTGGAAAGTTCTTCCTTTTGGCCTCCATCCCTTTTCCAAAAGGCCATGTGTCGCATTTTCCAACCAATCTTGTCATGAAATGCGGTATACATCGATGATATTCTCGCTCTGAGTCGGCTCACGAGCAATCCCACTTTGTCAACTCCTTGAACAATTTGCGTAAATTGTGAAAAAGCATGGCATTATGTTTTCCCAAAGGAAAATGAATATTGCCCGACAGAAATTGAATTTCTTGGTATGCACCTCAACAAAGGTACATACTCCGGGGCCACATATCGCTCAAGAATTATTGAAGTTTAGGGGGCTCCGTGAGCCGAACTTGGACTTTCAAGAAAGAAAGTAGTTGGGGATCCGAAAGGCGATGTTGAAGTTTGGATACAAAGTCACAAAGACTCAAGCTTCAGCATTCGTAGTAGTTTGAACAAGTACCAATGCAAGCATGCCGGTATTGTAAAAATCTAGTATCCATCAACGCGATTCTTGCCACAATCGCAAACCTTTACGACCCTCAAAGGTGAGAGCAAGCACTTAACAAACACCATTAATGGACGTGAATATCCCCGTTGAACCCATTGTCCTGGGAAATTCGAGGGATCTCGAGGGGTAACAAAGTATTCTTTTCTCGCAACGAGAATGGGTTGTGGGTCGAATTGAGAAGCTGGACGTACTCCTTTACTTGCTTTGGGGTTTGGTGAATAAGTTGACGAATGGAGCGGATAGGTGAGAATGATGAGGTGGGTTTAGCAAAAGCGGAATAAGGATTCATAAGAGGAAGTTGGGTTTCGAGATTTTGGTTTCATCATTAGAGAGACTTCATAAAGATGAATTGCGCTTTGATTATCACAAAATAGCACATACCTCTTTTGCTTGAACCCAAGTTCTTCTAAGAACTTCTTCATCCATAGCGTCTCACTACAGCTTCGATCGTGAATAAATTCAGCTTCGGTTGTAGAAAGTGCAACACACTTCTACAATCTTGACTTCCATAACACGCCTCCACCGCAAAGAAATCAAATAACCGAAGTAGATTTACGAGTATCAATATCTCTCCAAGTCGGAATCAGGTATCCAAATAACTCAAGTTTCAGTCCCTAAACTCGAGTTTCAAATTTGAAGTTCCTCGAAGATACCTCATAATCCACTTCACCGTTCCAAAGTGCTCTCTACTTGATTTGACAAATAGCGACCAACAACGCATGTTGCATGCGCCAGAATCCGGGCGTGTACATACCATCCATACATTAAGCTTCCCTACAACCGAAGCATATGGAATACTTTCCATATCTTTCTTCTCTTTATTAATTAGTAGGACTTTGCATCATATTTAACTTAAAGTGGGCAGCAAGAGGAGTACTAACCACTTTAGCCTTGTTCATGTAAAATTTACGAAGATATTCTCGATATATTTCTCTTGCGACAAAAATAACTTCTTAGCATCTCTGTCTCGGGTAAGTCTAATACCAAGAATCTGCTTCGCTGAGCCCAAGTCTTTCATGGCAAAAGACTTGCTCAACTTTCTTCAATAACTCAATTCTTGAAGTATTCCTGCCAACAATCAGCATATCATCAACATAAAGAGAAATAATAAAGTCATCATCAGAAAATTTTTGGACAAACACACAATTATCCGAGGAAGTTTTCTTATAGCCCTTGCCATAACCGACGCAAATTTCTTGTACCACTTGCCTCGGTGCTTGTTTTAGGCCATAGAGACTTTTCTTCAATTTGCACACATAATCCTCTTTCCCTTTCACTTTGGAAACTCTCGAGTTGTTTCATGTATATCTCTTCCTCCAAGTCACCATGGGGAAGACCGTTTTTAACATCCATTTGCTCAATTTCCAAATCTAGGCTAGCTACAAGCCCTAGTACCACACGGATAGAAGACATTTTCACTACGGAGAAAATATATCATCAAAATCAATACCCTTTCTCTAACCGAATCCCTTAACAACCAATCTAACTTGTACCGTGGTTGTAAAGTATGTTCATCTTGCTTCAACCTATATACCCACTTGTTCTTCAAAGCTTTTACGCTTTAGGTAACTTCACCAATTCAAAAGTATGATTATCATAAAGTGATCGCATCTCATCTCGCATAGCATCGAACCAATTGCTTTTGTACTCATCTTCTATTGCTTCGCATAACACTGCGTTCACCCGCATCGATTAATAATACATACTCATCTTCAGAATACCTGGTGAAAGGTCGCCGGTCTCTAATGGATCTCGGGACTGCGGAAATATCTAAAGGGAACATCTAATTGAGCCTCGGTTCAGAATAGTATTATCTATTTCAACATGTTCGGGAACATGTGTGTTATTTGGAACATTGACTTCCCGTGTTCTTCATCAACCTATGTAGGAATATTTGGAAGAGGAACTGGATCTTAATTAACTTGATTATCACTAACTCCGTGGTGCTTGAAATCATCTTTTGATTTCACAATATCCTTTATTGTTTGATTTTCCATAAACACAATGTCTCTGCTTCTTACAATTTTCTTTTCAAGTGGATCATAAAATTTGTAACCAAGCATATCCACATCCATAACTAATAAATACGCACCGTCGTGTTTTCACATCAAGTTTAAACCTCTCATCTTTGGGAACATGCAATGGAAATGCTTTGCACCCAAATACACGCAAATAATCATAAAAAACTTCTTTTGCCTGTCCAAACTCTATTAGGAACATCAAACTCTGCAAGGAATCTGCATGGAGTAAGATTTAATATATGCACCCGTACTTAAAGCCTCACCCCAAAAGGATCCGAGTAGCATTTTTATTGTGAAAGTAAGCATCTTACCACTCAACCGAGTTCCTCGTTCATTCTCTCGGCTAAGCCATTTAACTGAGGCGTCTTTGGGAGGTGTCTTTTAATGTTGAATACCTTGTTGTCTCATGTATTCATCAAAAGGTCCAATATACTCTCCCCCAGTTATCGCCCCGATGCATTTCAATTTCTTTCCGCTATCTCTCAACTGACAGCCCGAAATTGCTTAAAAGCATATAACACTTGATTTTTAATTTTCAAGGTATAAATCCAAATTTTTCCTTGAAAAATCATCTATAAAAGTAACAAAATAAAGAGAGCCACCAAGTGATTTTGTTTTCATAGGACCACAAACATCAGAATGCACTAAATCTAGTATACCTGACTTTCTTGAAGGAGGGGAGCTTTTAAATGCAACTTCTGTTTTGTTTTCCCGCTAAACAATGAACACACTTCTTTAGCGCTAAACTTTTCAATCTAGAAAGAAGCTTCTTCTTGGCCAATATTGACAAACCCTTCTCAGCGATGTGACTGAGCCTCTTATGCCATAACTTCATTTGCATCTTTGCTATCTAATTGCATTAATTTTGTCTCGTAGACAACTTGCATAATGTATAACGAAAATATTTTTTCACCTCTAGCCACAACAAGAGAACTTTTGGTAAGTTTCCATTGACCATTACTAAGGTGTTGCAATACCCTCATCATCCAACTTGCCCGTAGAAATCAAATTCAGCGGATGCTCGTGTATATGTTTAACATTATTCAATACTAACCTCGTGCCATTGATGATTTCTAGGCACACATCACCGATGCCTACAGCTTGAGCTAGTCCATTGTTTTCCATCTTCACGAGATCCGAAATCACGACTCCGTATGATGTAAAGAAATCCCTACGAGACGTAGCATGAACGGATGCACCACTATCAATTACCCAACTGGTCTCATGAGATACAAAATTCACCATCACCATAAAAAATAGTGAGAAAGTCTTCTTTAAGTGCAGCGACATGATTGTCATCACTCATTTATCACTTATCTTCTCTTTACCTTTCTCCTTGTTTCTCCCTTTTTAACCGGCGAAAAATCTTTGAATATGTCCCTTCGATGACAATAATGGCACTCAACATTAGCAAATTTATTATGCTTACCTCTGCTTTTGTCTCGACTTTTATTTATTTGTCGGACCTCGAGACTCACTTCTCCCTCTTTTCTCAACAACCAAGGCATTAGAATGTGAAGATGACGATCCCTGTGTCTTCCTTCTCGTCTCTTCATTCAAAATACTACTCTTGGCCAAATCCATGGTAATTGTACCATCCAGGGCAGAATTAGACAAAGATGTTCGGAACGTCTCCCATGAGTCCGGCAAAGTACCAAGCAACCATAGTGCTTGTATCTCATCAAAACTTGATTCCCATCGTAGCCAATCGATTTATAATTCCTTGAAAAGAATTTAAATGATCAAACGAGTACCATCATGATATCTTAGAGCCATCATATGTTTTATCAAAAATAACTTATTCCCCGAGTCTTTCGATATAACTGTTCGAGCTTATCCCATAAACTGCGTGCATGTGTTTCCTCAATAATATGGTTTAAAACATTATCATCTACCAAGCCTTTGATATAACCACACACTTGACGATGAAATATAGACCATTCAGCGTTAGTTTTATTCTCTTGTTTCTCCTCAGCAAATACAGGCAAATAAAATCTTTCATAAAAGATCTTCCATCTTCCCTTTCAAATATGATAATTCGAACCATTCAAAGTGTAACCATTCTACTCATATTCGTTTCCATTGTTTAACACAAGGCAAAAAATCCGGCAATAACCGTTGCTCGATACCACTCGATGGGAGAATGATAATAATTTGAACAATATCGAATCAACTCAGCGGAATAAAATAATCTCCCTCTTATGTAAACCTAATAGGAATCGATATAGTAGAGTAAAATAAATACCAAGCACGTGAACACAAGACGATATTTTTACGTGGAAAACCTCTTCGATGAGGAGATAAAAAACCCACGGGACCGGAGTCCACCAAAAATCTTCACTATCAATAAAATTGTTCTTTTCTAGCAAATACTAGAGGTACATAGCAGCAAACACCTCAAGAACATAATTTTTGGCAATACACATGAACTTCATAAGAGATCAATGATAAATGGCTGAAAAAAACGCAGGTTTTGGATCAATCCACGAAAAACCTGATGTAGGGAGCTTCAAACGAAAATCAAACCGCTTAGATTCAAGAAAATTTATCCACGAACATGCTGACAAAATTTCAGCTCAATCGACCAATGAATGACCTCCGACGCCAACTTGATGTAAATAAGATATTGCTCAAAAACCCTGACATTTTAACGCTCTTTTCTCTTATTGTTATTTCCTTTTCTGTCTTCACTCTTTATATAGATAGTAAGAAACTTATTTATCATATAACTTATTATATGGGCTCAAGCCTTTTTGGGCTTGCAACTCATTGGGCTTCCTCCACATAGGAGTGAACCCAGCTAACACCTGATCTTTTGACGCTCAAGATCATCATCATCATCATCATCATAGTTGTTTTACTATGTTTTACTTTAGAGGTCATGAAACACTCTATAAACCTTATGAACAGTTTGCATATAGTTTGGAAGATTCGAACAAATGACCTTCAATTCAAGAGTTGACAATTCTTTGAAGCCGTTTCTTTTATACGTTGCGGGCATAAGGACATATAAGCCTGGTTACTAAAAGCTTATAGAACACCAACAAGCTCTATAAATTGATTTAATTCAGCCCTTTGGCTTGTGCAATTTGCCATGAACAAAGCAACTTGCATGTAATTGTTAGGATTTGAATGGGTGACTTCAAATTTTTACACCAAATATGCTTCTGAAAAAAATTTCAGACAAAACCATAAAGTCTTCGAAGTTATGGAATAAATTTATATCTTAAGGTCACCCCATCGATACATTACAACGATATAATTCGGACTATACCGATCAAAATGGCCTCTTTCTTTCCATTTCCTTCCTTTCCACCTTTCCTTGATTTTCCTAATCTGCCCTTTTCCTTCCTCTTCGGTCATTGCCAACGCTCAAGGTAGCGATCGTTTTCCCCGGACGGGTGGAGGTGGCCGGACATAAGGCGAAAGGGCGACTATCAGAGAACTGTGGCGACGACCGTGTCGGAACGAAATGGCGGCATGGTTCGACGGATGAGATACCGCACTGCGGTAGATCACGATTTATGATTGTGCATGTCGACAAAAATGTGGGTATTTTGGCCTTTTTTTAAGCTTCCTAACCGGATCACTTAATGCTATTTTCTCGATTAAGATAAACGAATGTCTCTATTGCGGCTCTTGAGCTGAAAAGAACTAAACACAACTAATATCCAGCAGTTTTATCAAGTCCGCGTACAATGGTGTTGCTTGCCGGTCAAACCACCCGATTCATTCTCGGTTCCCACACGAAATGACTCTCTCTTTGTCCTCTTCCCCGCCGTGTGTTATCGTACAACATTTCCCATCCGTCATCCTCAGATAAAACTCTCCAAACTCTGCTCATTCTCTCTCGGTTTGACAGAAATTGGAATAAAATGGAGAGGAAGAACCGCATCTTTGTATTTCAGTATGTTTCTTGTACACATTCATTACGTTATTTGTAATACAAGACTAAAGTGTAAAACAGAAAGAAATATACATTGATTCTAATTCCTATTTTACCAAGTCAATTACCAATTGAATGAAACAATCATTGATACTCAGAATCAGTGTTTCCCAAGTTATCAAATCATATTTCCAACACTCCCCCTCAAGCTTGCTCAATAAGTATGTATGTTGTCTATGGCATAATGGCTTGGTAAAAATATCAGCAAGTTGCTCCGCAATTCCTATTCCTCTTGTTGTGATGATTCCTTCTCAAATGCTTTTCGGTGAAAACGACAATCGACCTCTATATGTTTAGTCCTCTCATGAAACATTGGATTGGCTGCTAACTTGAGTGCAACATCATTGTCACGAATAATTTACTAGGTCCATCGACTTGTATTCCAAGATCCGCAAGCAATCCTCGAATCCAGATTATTTCACAAACAGTTTTTGCCATAGCCCGATATTTTGATTTTGCTAATGATAATGATACGGTTGACTACTTCTTTGTTTTCCACGAGATAAGAGATTTTCCAAATTTGATGCAAAACTAGTGATGGATCTTCTCGTCATCGGACAAGTGGCATAATCCGTATCATAATATGCCATCATTTTCATATCACAATCTCGATAAAAAAAATGCCAAGTCCCTGGACATCCCTTCAAGTATTTTACCACTTTCAAGGCTGCATTCGTGTGAGACTGCTTGGTTTATGCAAAAATTGACTGAGTATTTGCACAGCATAACATATCCGGTCTTGTTATCGTGAGATAAATCAATTTTCCAACAGAGTCGTTGGTATGCGACGGATCTTCAAGTAGTGAATCATCGTGGAAGAAGATGAGCTTGAATCATATTCATGTGTTGTTAACTTTGTATTCCGCTCAATCGGGATAATTGCCGGTTTGCATCTTGACAATCCTGCTTCTGAGACTATTTTCGAATAAATTTTCTTTGACTCGAGAGATATTCCTTTGTCAAACCGAGCTATCTCAATGCCGAGAAAATACTCGGGAGATCCCAAGTCTTTTATATGAAAAGTGGAATGCAGATAGCTTTTTGAATTTTGCAATGGCCAATTCATTATTCCACATGATAAGAATGTCATCAACATATATTAAAAGGTAAATTGATGAAGTACCTTCAATCCATGTGAACAATGCATAATCGTGTTTGGAATGTTGAAAACCTGTGTTGGTTAAAGCGGAGTGAACTTGGCATACCATTGCCTAAAGGCATGTTTGAGTCCATACGAAGTTTCCGAAGATGACACACACGAGACTCCCCTGTCTATGTAATCCCTGTGAAGTTCCATATAAATCGCTTAATCTAGATCTCCATGCAAGAAAGCATTATTAACATCCATTTGATGCGGTGGCCAATTCATGAAGCAAAGTGGATAAGAATGAGCGAATAATAACTTCTTTGGCTATAGGAGAGATGTTTCATGATAATCAAATCCTTCCTGTTGCATGAACCCTTTTGCAACTAAACGAGCCTTGCATTGCTCAGATCTATCTACCTTAAATTTGATTTTATAAACCCATTTGCAGCCAATAGGTTTCCGTCCTACCGGTAATGGAACAATGCCCCAAGTGTTGTTTTCATTGAGAGCCTTGAGTTCAGCTTCCATAGCATGCTGCCATTTAGGATCATGCGCTACTTCAAAGTATGAGGACGGTTCCTATTCTTTGGAAATTCTACTGATGCAACACATGTGTTAAAGACAATCTACTAAAGGAAACATAAGATGATACTAGATAATACGTACACGGACAATCCAACGTAGGACATTTATAATCTTTTGTCCATGTTGGGGGTCAAATGTGATGCCCGTAACGTCGAGGTCGCTTTTTAATTATGGTTTCTTGATAATACGGAGAAGGACTACGTTGAGTCATCGGTGAAGAAATTCGCCGATGGAGAATTTAATGAAGGATCTTTTCTCGGGTGAAGAACCGGCGAGCCGATGGCTTGATTGGAATCATTTGTCATCACCGGCATATGTTGTTCTAGTGCAATAAAGACATACCGATGCGGTAACAATGATATCTTCTTCTAACAAGAAGGGTCAATGATTTGACTCGAAATAGAAGACATCGACGTAGTCTCTTGAAAGGAAAAAATATCTTCATGGAAGATAACGTCCCTCTTGACAAAAAAATGTCCCGTGAAATTTCCATGACATGGTAGCCTTTTGCAAAGTGGGAAATATCCCATAAAAATACATAGAATGGCACAAGGATCCATTTTACTTCGACCCAAATTTGCCGCATAACACAAACATCCGAAAACTTCGAAGATGATCAATTACTAGTTGCTTTCCATAAAAAATTCAAAAGGGGTTTGCCCATTGGAGAATTCTAGTAGGCATGCGATTGATCGGATAAGCTGTTGTAACTACACAATCACCCCAAAAACCTTCAGGTATGGAAGCTTGATATTTTAAAGCTCTAGCTACCTCTAAGAGGTGGCGATGTTTTTTTTCAACAATTCCATTTTGTTGGGGTGTATAATTACAAGAACTCTCATGTAAGATTCCTCGAGAAGACAAGAAAGAGTTACACGTGCAGAAAAAACTCACGTCCATTATCGGCTCAGAATCTTCTGGACAGGTTTGTCGAATTGATTTTTAATGAGAGATAGAAAATTTGATAGTGTTGAAAAAGTTTGACTCTTGGATTGCATAGAGAAAAACCCAAGTAGCTCTAGTATAGTCATCAACAATGGTCAAGAAGAAACGAGATCCATCTGTGGAGTGTGATAAGGTCCCGATATCCATATGGAGTAAGGAAAAAACACCAGTGGATCTAGATGTGCTAATAGGAAAAATGTGTCGAGATTGTTTTGCCAATGGGCAGATTGGACATTTAGGATAAGGGAATTTTGCGGTATGACCCAAACGTTGATGAAAAATAAGATTTTTATTACTAGCAATGGCATTACAAGAAATGCTCTTATTTAATAATTCAAAATTCCTTTGAGGATCAATCAAAAAATATAACCCTTCTCCAACACTACCCAAGCCCATCGGGTTCCGCGCTAAAAGGTCCTAAAAGAAACAATCATTGCGATTGAATATGGCACAACAAGAATTATCCTCACAAGCTCTTGAGACTGATAGGAGATTGAACTCAAAATCAGGAATGAATAAAACATTTTTGAGAATAATATCTGGACTATATGATCGGGACACCTAAATCAACTATCCATGCATCAGCGATATTGAATTTTCTTTGTATGAAGAAGTACCCGAGAAATTCACGCCTTATCATTGGTTGCCTTAATTTAATGCCTTCATTATATTTTAATACGGTCTTGGGTAATTATCTAATTTGTCCCATCGATCCTTACGTCATAGAAAACCCTAGGCTTCCAATTTCTTTTTCCTTCTTATCACCGGCTTTCCATGTAATTTCCAGCACATATCAATAGTATGGTGAAGACGTCTACAATATTCACAATATTTACCCTTAGTTTTGAATTTTGCCAAGTATTTTTTTATGGATGTTGTGGCATTTTGTGGGCCTCGGATGCCCCCACGCGCTGTCGTCGTGGCCGAATAAGGACCGTTTGATTCGATCACCGGCGAGCAAATAAAAGCCATATAATCTCCTTTAATATGGATCGTTGGATCCTAAATCTCGGATCAAACCACAGCCGTCCATCTTACTTCCATCCCAGCCGTTCATTCTTGGGTTTTCACTTAAACCAGGTGTAGTCCCAATTCATCCCCCTGCCCGAAGCCTTTGATTCCTCCGGTAAACTCGAGACCACCATGGACTCTGCCATTTCTCCCGGATCTGAAGCTGGTCGAAGAGTAGTAGGCGACTCCTTCCACCGGTTCTACCATGCTCGATCGCGACTTGCCGCTAGCTTTCCTCTTAGACTCGCCAATTGGTAGATTCGCCGAGTAAAGGTAACGGGTCCATTGCCAAGATCTCGTGATCAAAAGGGTGAGTATGTATTAAAGTTTCAAGATAAGTAGAAATCTAGTCACTTTCTCCCGTTCCTTAATTTTTTCGGTATTGTTGCGGCGTTGCTTTGGGTCCCTCGAGGCGTTCTTCGGCCGCACGAGCTCATTCCAGAGAGCATGAGCCGATTGAAGCATGTAGTGACCGATTGATTTCCTTGTTTCCGAAATGGCCTAGGTAATACGAAGATCTTCGTCGGATCAAGACGCCCATACATCTCGGATGTTAAACGAAAAAAGTCTTCGAGTCCTTGGTCGGTGGTAGCCTAGCTGCAACATCGAGCAAGGCAATTTTCGATCCAGTACGCACTAATTGGTTGCATTTTTTCTAGAAACGTTGTAGTCGTTCGTCGGTCGGATAGGGGACGTGCGCCAAGGAAACCATCATTGTCCTTGGTTACAAGTGCTTGCCGAAGGTCTCAAGCCCGGGGCGTTGTAGTTGTCCCTGTTCAAAGGAGTTTGCATGTTGATGAGTCGGAGCTGGAGTCCATCGGCCAGTTATCATGTGAAGAGGATCTCCGGGCTTCCTGGATGGCCGGATGACTGGAACGATAGGGCGAAAACCGGGTTGTGGAACCGGTGGGGATCCGTAGGGATGGATCCGAGCCTGGTCTCGTCGGCCCGACCCGTCGTTTGGGAAATTCTCCTTTGAAGGTTCGCCTTTGAAGGGGGTACCGGTAGGAGGTAAGGCCATTGGATCGGTCCATGTGTTTGGAACAATGATTGAGCTTCGGAGTATCGATGACGGTGGTCGATGATCGGCGGGTATCGCTCCTTCTTCTCGTTGGGTCGACAATTGCCGAGATCAAGATCCGTTGGAGGAGTTGGAGGCTTCTTCCATTTGTTGGTTTTGTCAAGGTTTTCTAAGCGAGTAAAAATTCTTATTCGGTGGCTGGTTTGTTTTGCGGGTTGAAGTCGACAAGAAACCAGAAAAAAGAACCGAAAAGCAATTTGAAGATGCGGAAGCTTAGGCCGTAAAAGAGTGCTTTGATACCATGACAAAAATTGGAATAAAATGGAGAGGAAGAACCAAGAAATTTTTGTATTTCGCATGTTTCTTGTACACATTCATTACACTATTTGTAATACAAGACTAAAGTGTAAAACTTGAAAGAAATATACATTGATTCTAATTCCTATTTTACCAAGTCAATTATCGGAATGAAACAATCATTGATACTCGGGATCGGTGCTTCCCAAGTTATCAAACCATATTTCCAACACAGATCATACCTCACACAATAGCTTCTTGATCACTTTGCACACATTCACACCTTCATCTCTATCTAAGAATCAACTAAAGGAACTCCAAATGCCGAGGCAAAAGAGTCTCAAGCCGAGCTCCACTTTCCTTTCGTAAGTTCCTCAAGACCATCGGCCATGCAGTGACCTCTTTGCAGCCACATTCATGGTGAGCAGGAGCTCTCGTTCGAAGAAGACACCGGTTGTCCGCGTGAAGATGCAACTATTCGGGTCGATGCGGTTCATGTTCCCATGCATCAACCCTAAAGTCGATTTTGATATGGAGCTCGATGATAAGGAATGCGTAGAGTTCATAATGGATATGATATTAAGAAGAAGAGCTTCTTCTCAAAAAAGGAGACAAGGGAAGAGTGTTTTTACAACGATGACGATGATGGGAGGATTGAATGTGAGGAGGAAGAGCGGGGAATTGACTCGGAGAACAAAAGAGTTCATAGCAAAATTCTACGAGCAAATGATGCCGCAGAGGCAGATGTCGTACCTTCCAGCACAGTGAGATGCTTAACCGCAACGTGAGTTATATACAAAATCCTTTAGCATCCATAACTTTCAAGCCACATTCCAATTTTCATCAACGATTTTTTTTTTTTGTGACGCAAAGTCATGGCGGTTATGTATACCGTGCCAAGATCTCCAAAGTTCCATTGATTCTTTATTCGGTGCTTATGTTTTTGTTGGATATATTATTAATATAGTCCAAAATAATATGTTCACATACAAGTGCAATAAGTGAAAGCATGGTTATTTATATCCATATGGGCTGGAGCCCAATAACGCATATAAAAACTCTGGGTTTTCTACGCCGAATGTAACACTATTGAGCTTCCAAACTTGACGTCTCCCTGGGTATAGTACTTCAAGCAACCGCCTTGCTCTCTCAAACCTATGACCTCGAACAATCTTGAAATATTATGTTTCATGTGTTGGATTTGAGCGAGTAAGGTGTCTTATTGAAAGATTTTGTCAAGACGAACTCACGGTGTAATTTACTTTCGATTTCGACGGTCGTATTGGCCAAGATCTGAGTTTGAAGATTCGGGTGGCCAAAATCTTTGATTCAAAACCCAAAAATTATAGCCAATATTAGAGGGTAAAACCACTTTAGGCTTTGTTCTACTCATTGATACGAACATTTATGAGTGGTCACTTGCGTTGATCGGACGTCGATGGAGAAGTCATGGCACCCGGAAGTTTCTATATGAATTTCTAGCTATTTCGACGATGAAATTTCAGCGGTACAGTGGTGGAAATTTCAAAGTGAGAGTTTCAACGACAAGGGTTGTCCATTTTAAGGTTTTCGGGCACTCCGGATCTATTTTTGGGGTTTGTTTTGGCAAATTTCATCTCTGAGCAATCTGATCAAGGTTAGGGGAGTTATTCGACTTGGTGGCTCCGAGGGACTCCAAGGTGCACTTTGCTCACGATTAAAATGGCAAAGCGTAATTCCTATGATATCATAAAGTTGCAATCATTTGATGTTCTTGAATTTCATGGCTGGAAATTACATGGTCAATTTGGCATGATTGAACGTGACATTTCTACACCGATTGAGTGATTTTGCATCTACCACCGAAGATGTGGATGAATATCAATAGAAACAAAAATGAGGATTTTTGTAGAGATTACTTGTTGAACTCTCAAATCCTAATCGGCTATGACTAATAGTAGTATAAGACGGCGAAAGAAATATGGGATCACTTTCGAACGCTCGAGTTCCAAAAACAAGATGGCTCTCTAAAACTCTCCGGTGGAGAAATTCTTTGACTTTAAATTCACTATGAATTCAAGCATTACCTCTCAGTTAGTTAAATTTGAAAACATGAGGAACAAGCTGAAAGATGATAACTCGATATATTCGATAATCTTTTTATCGGTCTTGTGTCTACCAGGGCGAATGGAGTTCTTTTAAGACTGAAATGCACAGACTGAAATTCACATTGAGAATCAAAAATATTATTAGGAAGAGTTTGGAACAAGTGGGATAACAAAAGTCGGTTGCCAACTTAATTTCACACTTCAATAAATCTCGTAAAAATTCAAGTCACCAAAAGGTGAATCCTCTTTGGATTAGAGGCCAAAAGACTGTATTCAAAAAGAAGAAGAAGCAAGTGCCATAACTATGGAAAGTGAAATCATTGGGCAGCAAAGTAAGTTGCCCTAAGAAATCAAAGATTGACACACCACAAAATAAGGCTAGTTTGCTAATTAAAGGATTTGAGTCTCGAGCTTTCATTGGAATGATGAAGAATGAAGAGGCCAGCATCTCTTCTAAGTGGTGGTTGGACAGTGACGCTACTTGTCGTGCTACAAAAATGACAAGAACTTACTCACTAAGGTCACGGTAAGGAAAGACAACGTCGAAAATTACAATGGTAATGAGGCAAAAGTAACTCATGCCGGAACCTGCAAATTTGGTACTTTCTTCTGGTAAATTACTAATTCTGAAACATGTTAGAGTAGTACATTTATTTAAAAAGAATTTGATATCTATGAGTTTACTTGATAAAAGCTAGTATGTCTTTTTCAACTATAAATAGTAGAGTAACTTTATCCTAACTCATATTATTTTGATTGTGCATTCATGGTTAATGGTATGTATAGGTTGAGTTTAAATACGATAGCATAAATCATGTGAATTCTTTCTTGATTGATCCAAAGTTATTACACAATAGACTTGGACATGTGAATTACAAGAAAATGCAACATTTAGTTAAACTCACAACATTCCATTATATACTTCTATTCGATTTGACAAGTGTGAAGTGTGTGCATGCTAAAA